>JAULBR010107390.1:0-10566 GCA_032355825.1 Melanodrymia aurantiaca | reverse complement strand
TCAAAACTTGATTTATATATATAAGCTCTAAAATATTTATACATTGTGTATTTTGTTTTAGGTTTAAATATTTCTTAGGACAGGGATAGAAAAATAAAATTGTGTTATTAACTTTTGGTGACATTAAAATTTTAATATGATTTAGTCAGATGTCAGTTTGAGCGTATTATATCGGTACACCATATTGTTGTTATAAACCTTATACAGAAATAACATGTTGAGTATAGAATAGTACTTGATCTTTTCACGTTGATAGCACACAATCATGTACACAATGTATAATAAATTCTCAGTGTCTTGACAAAATCATAAAAATTCTGGGCATTTGCTCTTGCTAGACATGTCATAATTTTGATAACCATTTTAAACAGTGGGGTGATGTGGTAACCTTTGATACAGTGGGTTGATACAGTAACCATTTTAAACAGTGAGATGATAATTATGGTAACTATTTTATACAGTGGATTGATATAGTAACCATTTTAAACTGCAGGATGATATGGTAATTATTTTGTAGTGGGTTGGTACCGAAATCATTTCAAATAGGATAATACATTAGCAAATTTAAATAGTGGAATTAAATTATACAGTAACCATTTTAGACGGATGTTTTAGTAACCGTTTTAGGATGATATACTAACCATTTTAAACAGTGGGATGATACAGTAACCATAAGAAAATCATTTAAACAATGGGATAATACCATAAGATCATAACCATAAGATCATAACCATTTTATACAGTAAACGTTTTAAACAGAATAGTAGTAAGATGATATGTGAACCATTTTAGATGATGTAGAGTAACACATTTGTTTGTTTTTGTGGAGTTTAGATAGTTAATATTGCAATGACCATGTTTTGATGAGGTTTTGTTTTTACATTTTTAGATATCATTCCTGAAGGAACACCTAACATATTTCAACGCAGGTCATCGTTCTTTACATTCACACTGCGAAGATCTCAATCGGTTCCTGATGCGGCGTTCAGGAAGATGTCAACTGGAAGTACTGTTAGCAGTACACTTATGGTCAATCGTTCGAACTTTAAACCCCAGAAGAGCTTGACCGAGCTCATGAGATCTGCTGCCAAATTTGGTAAAGGTAATTCAGTAATTGAAAGCAATGGCTCCGTGATCATAATGAAAGGTGGCAAGATCGTCAGTGTACGCAATGAAAACAAACAATCAACAAGCAGTCCAATTTTAAGACAGAGGCAAAACATAATAACCAATGGACGATCTAAAAATCCACAGATGATAAATCAGAACAATATTGAATTAGTTCCCTTGATTCGTAATGGCGATTATCTTGGTTGTAACACCACGCCCGACAACCGAGAATCGTACGAGAGTGATGATGTATTTGAAATGACCCCTCAACAGGGCAGTAGTATTAATGATGATGTAGAAAGTCGAGCTCCAAATATATCATCTGTATCAGATGCAAATGACAATCTAGTGCAAGCAGTGGATCCTCTGGATGTAGACAATGACAAGGAAGAAGTAAACCCTTGTGTCACCACAAAAACAAAGATTTCTCCTGACATGGAGATCCAGTCCTGTGATAGTATTATAGCGTCAAAGTCTGACACCGGACGCTCTTTTCCGAATAGACCAGAATGTGGTATTATAATAAAAATTGACGAAGATGACAGCGTTTTAGGTGTTAAGCCATTGACTCCTCGAACTAAACATAAATTATGTCGCAGTGAGATGTTTCTTTACAAAGAAGAACCAAGCCCATTGACAAAAACATCTTTAACACACAGTACACAACATGTATTCAGACGTCCTTTCAAGCGTTTGCCGTCTGTCGAGCACCTCGACATTCCAATGGCAATGTCAAGGTCAGTTAGTGACACGAACATGAAACATAAATGTTCGCCCATGGCACGCAGAAGGTGGACGTTTAGCAAGGAGGAGAAGAAAACCAATAGTGGTAGTGAACACTTGGTGACGCCAAGTGCAGACCAGTCACAAAATTCAAGCCCAAAATTTTTATGACCCAATGTACTGTATATAATTATTGTGGTAACTTAGTTATATATATTTAGTTGTTTATTAAACAATGTAAGTACAATTTTTATTGTACAGCATACTAGTAAAATCAAAATATTTATTATATATTTTTTATTTACTTTGTTGAGGTAAAATATTTATTTCTCTCGTAAGATAGAAAAGACCATGTATTACATAGACATTAACTTATTGTATTATGGATTGTCTGTTCCGAGTGAAATTACCGTTGTCAGTCCCAAGCTGTAGCAAGCTGTTGACATTAATTTGACGAGGGACAGATAATCTGTAATTCTGTGTAGGTTCATTATTTGTTTATTGATTACCCAGTCAAGTTAAAATAGATATTAAGAAATTTATGCTTGGTCGTCATCTTACAGAGCCACATCTAACATATACAATTTTTTATGTTCAAGGAAACATGTTGTGCTCTGACGTCACAAATGTCGATCAAAATGCCATCTTTCCACTTAACGACGATAATGACATCATGAGCGTTAAGGAACTACTATCTCTACCTAGGGAGATTACACAAAATATAATACCCCGCATCTTCTTTCCCCTATGGGAAACAAACAGTTAGGTACGAATGTCCAATAACATCCAAATTTGAATCGAGGTTAATCAAGCACTATGTTCAAGATGACACAATTAGACATTAACAATATACCTGACTTCAAATTATGTACCTTAGAGTGCAATAGCTCTTTTCCACACCAGTATAATAACGAAAGATTACTTTTCTCTCGTCTCTTGATGCTACAATGCCATTTTTTATTAAATGTCCAAAAAACTAATAACAATTTATATCATTTTACACCAAAATAGATATCACCATTAAAAAGATCATGTTCAAAAATGGTTATCCTAAATCATACATAAACTTAAATTTCAAGCCATAAGCAATTATTACGTTATATTTTGTTTTAAATCTTAAACACAATGCATCTGTTTCAGCTATGTGACTGCATATCATTGTTATTGTGGGGAATGTTGTCACATGACTTCACTCTTCAGCTTTGTGTTAAATTAAAGCGTATTTTTCTTACACTTTTTGGTATTAGCAGTAAAATAAAGTAAATAGCTAAGTTACAAAATTCTACTCTGTTCACATTTGGATTTTTAGCAGCAATAATTACTGTGAAGATCACATCGGTCTGTGTTGTCAAGCATTCTTACATGGGCTATTTCTATCTTACATGTGCAGGTTTGAGATAAACGGATATTCCATGCTAGTGAGATATTAGGGTTTTGGCAAGCATTTTCCTGACATCAAATTATGAACTCTCAGGTGGATTATACTATTACCACTATTTTACAACAGTACATACGAAAGATTCAATTAATCTTGTCACATAAATAGTAGCAATCCATTTTTATTTTTATTTAATTTATGAACCACCTGTTGTCTGTGATGTTTTATTAGACGTGTATAAAATTGTTTTATTGTTACATTTAAACTTAGATTAGTCAATTGGACATACAGTGGACTGTCCAAACTGGCATCAGTGTAAAATATACAGTAGACTGACCAAATATATATACACGGTATATGAGTGTGTGTGTGTGTGTGCGCGCATGCGTGTGTGCATGCACACATATTATACATACATAATTAAGTTACTAATGATCATCGACATTAAGTTATTGGCTTATATAACGTCTCATTAATTTGTGATAGTCCCCCATGTAGCATTTCAAATCGATGTAATGAATGCACCAGTACATTGAATATAATGAACAGCCACATTCAGGTAAGGTTTACAGACCAAGATGGACGTCTTACTTATGGTTGCTATGCAGATCTTCTGAGAATGAACTACTTAATAGATTAGATGGAGAGGTTACCGCTATGTTTTCACACAATATTGAAATACCAGTCAGCTGGTCTGAAATTATTTTATTAATTGTTTTCAGTTTATTTAATGTATGTAGCATGATTGATACCGGATATTAACCACACAGAATTATATGTAGGTGTCCAAGACTGTTTATTATGGTAATATGCCATTGTACTTAACATATTAAATGAATGGGGAAGTTTTTATTACCAACTTTTGTCTATGGATTTTTTATAATTTACAGTAGTTACATGCCACATCTAATTTACTAATCGTGCAAAAAATTTGTGATTAAAAGAAATTGTGCATTACGGTTTTTTTTAATTCTCACCAAAATATATAGAATTTTAAAAGCCTTAATCATATTACCTCCCTAAATATTTAGATCAATTGCTTTTGGCATTTTCAATATATGGGAGTTTCTAGTACTTTCTACCACTATATTTATCTTTGTACCATCAACTACATGGGAGTCTACCATCTTAAATTGGTGAGAATGTTTGATAACTTATTCATCTCCCAATAATGTAAGTATTCGATGTGAAAAGTACATCATAAAATTTTTAATGTGCATTGGTTTTGTCATTGTAATTGCAATGTACTGGAGTCTCCATTATATATTCATTAATCCTGTGTCATTTTAGTGACTGTTCTTACATGGTTTTATTATTTTATATATATGTACACACACACATGTAGATATAGTCATGGATCACTGGCTGGAATGGGAAACCACACGATAGGGATTAATATCAGTATCAATTTCTTGGAAAGTTATATTATTTTACCTAAACAATGAATTTGTTTTGATTTCCTTGTGGAAATCGTTTAGTTTGGCCTTCACCATTAGCATTTTGGATAGTGAATTATTGTAACTACTAGTCTGTGAAACTAAGTATAAAATGCAAAATAGAATATACTGCATTTGCAACTGTTATTTCAATAAAAATAAGAAAATGATTTCTTACCAGTTTTTTTTATAACAACCATGAAATTATTTAATCGAAAAGGGACAGTACATTTATGGTTTGGACATTGTTTGCAATTAGTGGTGGTAATCTAGTATATAACCATAACAAAATCTGATGGCAAAATGTAAACATAACCAGTGCAGTAACAAATTATTCTATTAAATGCAGATTTTGCAAGTTGTATTTCAATAAAAATAATGACATCAGTGAAACGATTGACTAGTAATTTTCATGGATGATCATGTTTAGTTTAGATGTTCTGTTTACCGTAATCCAATGTTGACCCGTCTATTATTGTAACAAAATGTGTGAAGAAAACACAGAAGCAAAATACTTGTAACAAATCATTTCATCTAAAAACAAATACAGAAGTTAAATCAGTTGCAAGGTTTATTTTGATAAAAACAATAAGACGTCCGTGACATAATTGACAAGTAATTTTTCATGACGATACAGTAATGTCAGGTAAGAACGTGGGGAAAGTCAGTTACTAAAATATCGAGTTTGCATAATCAAATAATCTAGATAATTTAGTATATTTTTTCCACAGAGGCCATTCTGTTACGCAAAACCCACCATGTGTGTAATGTATGTGTATATATATAGAGACGTATATATATGCTAAATTGACATGTATCTGTAAGATGTTTTAAACTTGATGCTATATTTGTGTGGAAGCCATGTAATAAATTAAATGTTTTAATGTTGTAGCGATGTTGTCTTGATCAAATAGTGTAATGAACAATGGTGCTTTCATTAAATAAAAGTGTTGTTTCTGTTCCGTTGAATGTATTATTGTCTTTTTAACATCAACATTTTGAACACTTCCTACTACTGACATGTTTGGCTAAAATGATAGAAACACATCTATAGTGTGTACATCATGGTTCAAATGATCTAACCTATTGATAGTCTAGGGATTAAATTTGCACATATAAAATAATTATTAGCTTGGAATGTGATTCCATGTTGATATAATCTGGAAATGACAATTGCATTATTGGTTTAATTTATAGAATTGCACTTAGCATTTTAATAAAATAATATCATTAGAATATATTCAAATGTACTCTATATCTATTATTGCAATAATATACTGTACATGGTTTACTAAATTGTATTTAAAACATCAAATTTATTCATTAAAAATTGCAAATATGTTTATCAAAACTTTGTCTTGTAAAGTTTCTAGTTTTCAAATTTGTTATCGGGAGCCATTTGAACTTGAAACCACTGAAGTAGGATAACAACGTGTTATATACTCAATGTCTCTCCCTCCTTTCATCTCTGTATCTGTCATTTCTTCCTCTTGTATCCTCACGTGACCTATTTCTTCTTCTGGGCTCACTTGTTTGTCTCCTAGGGGAGGAATCGCTGTCACTACTGCTGTCATTTCGTTTTCTATGTTTGCTTTTCTGCGACTTCTTTCTAACTGGAGAACTATCACTGTCGCTCCCGCTGTCATTTCGTTTTCTATGTTTGCTTTTCTGCGACATCTTTCTAACTGGAGAACTATCACTGTCGCTCCCGCTGTCATTTCGCTTTCTATGTTTGTTTTTCTGCAACTTCTTTTTAACTGGAGAACTATCACTGTCGCTATCGCTGTCATTTCGCTTTCTATGTTTGCTTTTCTGCGACATCTTTCTAACTGGAGAACTATCACTGTCGCTGCTCGTTACATGTTCTTTCTTGATTTTCTGTCTTTCTGAGCTATGTTCCCTCTTTACTTTCTGTCGTTCTGAGCTATGTTCCCTCTTTACTTTTTGTCGTTCTGAGCTATGTTCCCTCTTTACTTTCTGTCGTTCTGAGCTATGTTCCCTCTTTATTTTCTTCCCATCAACACTTCTCCTCTCAGAAAAACTGTCATATCTTTGTCTTTTCCTTTCTTTCACATCATTCCTGTCTCTTTCAGACACATACTCCTCCATTCGGTCTCTTTCAGACACGTACTCCTCCATTCTGTCTCTTCTCGAATCGGATTCATGTCTCCGTCTGTCTGTTCTGTCTTCTCTCGTGCGTGCGTCTTCTCTCCTTCGTGTTGAAGGATCGTGTGCAGGAGATCTCATACGATCGTGTGATGGGTGATGGTTCTTCCTTTCATGTACTTCGTGTACTCTGTCCCTCTTCATATGTCCACTGTCACTGGCCATGTGCTTGTGGCTGTCGGTTCGAGATTTTCTTGGTTTCATTTCAGCATCTATCAAACAGAGAAATGAAGTTTTAGTTAAATGAATCACTGAAAATCAAAATGATTAAAGATAAAGTTGGAGTTTGCAGCACTTTATTTAATAATCAACAGTTGTTGGATGTCAAACAAAGTTATTTTGACACATGGTCTCATTTGTATTGTAAATAACATGCTAATTGAAAAAACTCCAAACCTAAAAGTTTTAATGTGTTGACATTAATACAATAGTAAATCAAAAAGTAAAATTTGTTTTATTTAACGACGCCACTAGAAACATCGATTATAAATCAGCGGTTATTGGATGGCAGATGCATGGTTATATTGACACATGGTCTCAGAGAAAACTCTCTGTCGCCACTTCAAGGGCTACTCTTACCGAAAAACAGCAAGGTGTCTTTTATGTGCATTATCCCATAGTCTGAATAGCACACAACACTGAATTTGATAAACATGTTTCACTGGTTGGAATGGAAAATAGCTTGTAAAATAATCTGCGCTGTGGAGGATTGATGTTTACTTTGAAAATATACATTACTATGAAAAAATGTATGTACATGTCACACGAAATATTTGTAAAAAATTACATAAAATAAAAGTGTAAGTAAAACATGTATCTTGGATCAAGTCCAAGGGATATTATTACTGTATCCACCTAAAAGCTAACCTGAAGATTCACTGTCCGAGACTTTTCTTCGAGACTTCTTTGCTTTCTTTTTATCTTTTTTACTCTTTTTCTTTCCACGTTGCAGTTTATCCAATTTTCTGAAAAATACATAATTTGAGTTAGAGAATCTGATACAAAATAAATCAGCTCTGTTACATATCTAAACTAGACAAAATGTTCAAACAATTCATAAACAATTTATAGTAATTTATTAGACATAATATGCAATTTTACATCATATAAAGTAAAGTCTTTGGTTATGTATAAAATAAATTAATCTAGATGAAGTCATTTTTTAAAATATTGATATTGACGTAATAGCAGATAAGTAATGTAATGAAGCCTATAAATTTGGATTAAAAAACACCAGAATTCCTATAAAAAGTGTCGTATTGTATATCGCAATATGTGACTATTTATGCCAAGTGCTAATAATGCACAGATGTGGATCGAGGATTTCCCAGAGGGGTGATGCCGACTAAAAAAGGCTGTTTATATATAAAGCCTACAGTCAATGTAAGTACTTGAAAAAGTGTCCGGTTCCAGTAAATGGTAAACGTAGATGCTCTAAAAAATGCATTCTGGCTATTCATTTGAACCTCAAGATATAAAAATAATTTAATTTAAAAATATGAAACCAATTCAACCCACTTGATGAGTTTCTTCTTCTGTGCTGGAGTCAGTGATTTGAGGAACTGCACTTCCGGGTCATCTTCATCTTCACTCTCGGAGATCTGAACCAAACGATACAAAACATTATAATCATATCAGTGGATATCACTATCTTGTAAAAACAAGAAACAACAGACCTGCTTAATATTGAGCCATGCATCAGATTCAAAGTACAGTGAGTATAATTAAACCAAGCTAAATAGATTCAAGTTAAACATTCAAATCTATCAAATCTATTTGCATTCTCTAATGAAGAAAAGCTTCATGGGAAGTAATGAATGAGTTCTAGCTCATTTTATTATCCTTCTTCTGCATTCCCAAAGATTTTATTATCCATTTAAGAAATAGCTAATTTAGAAAGAAATAATAGCTAATTTATAAAGAAATAATAGCTAATTTTGAGTTCTAGTACATTGCATTTAATTCCATCTTGTTTATAAAATAAATCAAATATTTTTGAGCTTTTAAATATAATATTTCTCAGAATGATTGATTATTTAACTAAAATTTTAATGGTGCTTTATATAGACAATAACTTACGGATTATCTGTCCCGAGTTACATTAATTTAACGAGGGACAGATAATCCGTAATTCCGAGTATCGAGTGGGTTATTGTAATTTGTATTTATTACCCATACTGTAAATAGTCTGAGGAAACTGACGTCACGAAAGAAAAACAACATTGTGACCTCTCTTGCTTACATTTGATTTGTGTACCCGATAGGTTCGGGTAATTGCGGACATCGGCCAAATGCGGACAACTCTTACCCCACTCAGATTGCATACCATTTGTCATCTCACATCGTTTGTTGTTTTTGCCCACAAAGTACTACTGCGGCTAAAAATAGATACCGAAATTGTGTAGTGCTATTTTTATACCGGTGTAAACCACGCTTTGAAACGTCATGCGTGCACACATTCGTCTGCCGCCCCGGTTAGAATGTTTTCTCCCGAGAAGCTTTAAATAAACTGTTTTGTAACATCCTACCTTTGGAAAGTTTTCGTCTCAAACAAGTAAGTATGTTAATAATTATTTAATGTATTCTAAGAAAACATATCTATATGATGTTGAATTTACTTTTACAAAACAAGTCTTCATTTATTTATAAATGAACGCACATATTTTTATTTGATAAAACAAATGTGTCCGCAATTAGACGACCACTAAAACTGCAGTAGTTAAAATGCGGACAGTAGAATATATACTATAAGAATCACCATTTGAAGTGTATCCGCCGATGATAAATTAGGAAAAAGATGACTGACAAGGGTTCTAGATATACATTTTTCTGGCTGGACGACACTCAGACTATACCTAACGATATCCAAACCTGACATCTATACCAGGCCAGTAGTCAGGATTGTGAGGGGATGTTGTTTAGGCTTATGGAGCCAGCGATGTTCATTACTGCCCATGCCTAGGCGATTGTTTGGTTAAGGCTACCACTGTAATGCCATCAGAGGTTCTAGAATACGGTGGCCCGATGTCCAAGACCAATGTTTTTCTGACTCGGGCCAGTAAACAAATACATGACGTACTTTCATTTAAAGCATGGCCAGTGAATTTTCAAATCTACTGGCTCCCATTGTCATGCTCCACAGACCCTGGTATATACTGCCACTGGACACCCACACCGATAATATTATGTATGCTAAGTGTATTGTGTATGTGTATGTATTTTGTCACAAACAATGCTATCAGACTAGTACATACATGTATGATACAACCACTTTGTTTTTCTTTGTACTGTTACGACAGCTGTTAAATATACATGTATTTCAATATAACATTACCATTTACGTGTACATGTAGTTATTGCCTGGACAGTCAGTATAATTATATGTAATTGGACTTATTCTTTAATAATAGGTTCAGGACCTGGATTAATCTGTGTACATAGTAAGTTGTAGCTTGGACATCGAATATACAAGTCATGTACATGTAAATGTGTGCAATAATCAATTCAGTTCTAAAGAGTGGATATATTGTCACAAGGTTTGTGTTAGATGTTGCTTAGCATGAGCTGCAATGTATTTGGCTCCCAAGTATTTTGTCAATATTAAAGTTGCTGTGTTATTAACTGTTATTGTGGTTGTCAGGCTAGAGCTGCATTAAATCAAGTTTGATGTTCTAGTACCAGACCTGTCAACCCTCCTGTTTTTTACAGGAGTCTCCTGTTTTTTCATCATTCCTCCTTTTCTCCTGCAAAGGA
>JAULBR010107379.1:0-10566 GCA_032355825.1 Melanodrymia aurantiaca | reverse complement strand
CTGTCGCCGCTTCATGGGCTACTCTTACCGAAAAACAGCAAGGGGTCTTTTATGTGCACTATCCCATAGATAGGATAGCACACACCACAGAATTTGATTAACCAGTTGTGTATCACTGGGTGGAATGGAAACTAGCCCATAAAATTCAGTTTATGAATCCAAAAGGCCTTTAGCCAAGTTTAATTGAGTTTACACATAAGAAATTAAGATAGAAATAAGATCGAACCTGTGATCACTGCTGTCTTCATCACTATCACTATCACCTTCCTGCTCCTGTTCATCGAACTCCTCAGCAGACTCATCACTACCGGTCTTGTGGCCATAAATCTTGTCTGGGTCAGGGAGGTCATCAAGAAATGATTTCTCTTCATCATTGTTGTCTAGCACAGCTTCGCCTTCCTCCTGGACAAACAAGTAAAAGAGAACATTAAGAAGAGCAAACACCTTCTGACTGTTGTCTTCTAGCTTTCATAAATAGATGTTTATTTAAATATCCAAATTAAATTTCATCTTCCTTTCTCATATTAGGAACACTCCTGTGTATATAATCTTTTCGCATTATAATAAGTTTACAGGTGATCACCAATGATCTATAAATATGGATTTGATAACAAATGACTTGATTAGTGGAGATTGTCAGATACTTTATATTCTGTAGAAGAAACAAACACAACATGAAGAACAAAATAATTGTTTAATAATAACGTTTTAAAAAATATGTATAATTTACACACGTCTAAATTGGATCTCTTCCTCAGAGCTCTTCGCTTTTCTTTCTCTTTTATACGCTTTTCCTATAAAAAAAAAGATGTAACAAGCATAAAACATTTTATTGTAGCATTTTTATATAATAATGGCTACTAATCCACGGTTAGACATTTAAATGTTTTCATGGGATCCATATTGTATACTAGTATTTAAGAATCTGGTATCGCTGTCATGTTTTGAGTACACATTTAGAATATGTTTGCAGGCAATCTGAACATTTTGCTCTAAAGAAGTGGACAGCTAGTGTTCACCTGACTGCTACAGTAACAGTGGACACGAGCAGTTGTGAGTGCAACCTTTAGACAAGTTTAGTGTAGCATAATTGATTGCTACACAAGCAGTTGCAACCTTAAGTGTAACATTTGTTTAATAGAGCCACAAAACCAAAAATTATTTCCAGTAAACACAATATTCGAGGACTGTGGTTTCAGTACTCCACAACTGATATACAAAATTAAATCATTGGTGGGATTGGAAACGGCTGCATTGATTTGTATTGCTGTAAGCTTACCCTTAGTTGGATTAGTTTTATAAAAGTAGTGTAATGGGACAAGCAATATACAATGTTATATTTTAGAAGGAAACTGTTACCCTGTGTAAATTCTGCACTCTCTCGTGGAAGAGCTGCTTGTCGAACTTATCTTCATTAATCATTCTCTTCCTTGCTGTCACTATGTTTATTCCTCCAATCTCGTCATCAGCATCATCAGTAGCAGCTTGAGGCGCTCGGCGTGGATCGGAAACAACCTGCAAAATTTATTTTTAAAATGAGTATTTTTGTTTAATACAGTTGGGTGAAATCTAAATTAAGATATCTTCCTTAATAATTACAATTGTAAATTTTGCATGATAAAAAGATAAAATTTGTTTGACGACACCACTGGAAGTAACACATTGATTATTGGTCAGCAGTTATTGCAGTTATATCGACACTTGTAAGAACAAAAAACTTAATTGCTAAATATCATTAATTGTACTCATTTGCAATTAGTAATGATGCAAGGAAATATGCACATAATTATTAATGAACAGCTTCATAAGTTACCTTCCCATCATCATCAAAAACTACATTGGTGTTCAGTTTTATTCGTTTTTTCAACAACCTCTTCGCTTCTGATATTTTGGATACAGTTTTTTTGCTTTTTTTACTGGGCATTGGTAATGAAACCAACTGAAAAGAAAACACAATTCATGTCTTGTAATAACTCTCATGTTTAAAATGTAATTCACGCTGAGTCATGAACACACAAGTCACATATAAGGGAATGTAGGAGATTATAATGTTAGGAGACAGAAAATCATTCACCATGCGAAACACATCAGGTATTAAAATCCCTTATAGAAAAGATCTCAGTAAACGAACTAATATTTATATAATAAACAATGATAACAGAAATCGGAGAGCACTTAATATTATAAAATAAGATTAAATTTAACAATGGCAGGTCTGGTTATCAATATTACTCTGCTTACAGAAATGCAAATTTTTCATTTACACCTTTAAGTATTCTAAGAGCAATTCATCACACTTAAATTCTAAATTTAACATTGAATAAAATAAAATTTGTTTTAAAAAGAGTTCAAATTATATTTTCTATTTTAATAATTACCGGTAGACCTAGAACTATAAAATGATACAAAACTTAGTTTGAAAAAACCCATCTTCAAGTACCTCATCTTCATTATCACTCTCCTCTAGATCTGTTCTCCTCCTCACTTTATACAGCTCCTCCTCCTCCCCCTCGTTCTCACTCACATCAAACCTGTACGTGTCCCCATCTTTACTCATGTCTTTCTTTACTTGCTTTCCACCATGTCGTGATCGACTCACCACTTCTTCAGAATAACCAACATCAGCTTGTGTTTTAGACTTAGTCCTTAGAGCACTATCGCTAGAGTCACTTTCACCGTCTGAATTCAGAACTTCCTTTCTATGTGAAGACATTTTAATTGATGCATATTTTTCAGAAATATTTTTTGTTTGTTTCTTAATTCCGACTTTTCGTCTGTCAAGTTCTACAGATGAATCTCTGCTTGTGTCATTGTCCTCGCTACCTTCATCTTGGTCAGATTCCTCACTCACTGCCTCGCTGTCTGATTCCTCACTCACTGCCTCGTCTGATTCCTCGCTCACTGCTTCACTAGATTCCTCACTAGACAATCTGTTATCTAATGCAATCTTTGACCCAGAGTTCCCATCCTGATTGGAGGGCTCTTTGTGCTTTGAATCGACTGCTGGGTTACTTTCCTGTTTCAGACCAGCGTGACGCTTGTTCTGTTGTTCAGTGTAAGCTATCCGATCTTGCCTTCGTTTCTCATCACGCTGTAGGAAACGAATTCTTGGAGGTATTGCAAGTCCAAGGGCACTTAAATGAAAACAAACTGATTTTATAGAATATTTCTATATCAATCATGAAAATAAAAGTAATTTTTATTAAAAATGTCTGTTGCTCAAACTGTTCGTAATTTAAAGGTCCTAAGTCTCGCAATTTATAAGATACCTAGTGAAAATATCTAGTTATTATATAATATATCATTTTATATATCAGTCATTTTAAACCAAAAAAATTTTCATTAAAAATTCATTCATTAAAAATTCATTCATTTTACAAGTATATTATATCTGTGGTTTTTCATTCCACTCTTAACTGCCATTGGTGTTTAACTCGTTGTCTTATATAACATGTGTTTAGAACTAAACTTCCTAGTAACTGTGTTATTCACCTGGCAAACTGGTCCGTGTCGAGTTCGCGGATATCAAACACATCCTTGCAGCTCATCAGGTACACACCTCTCAGGTAAGAAACAAATGCCTGTGTAATACAAATATATACAGAAAATAAGACAGCCAAAATATTTACTAACATTGGCAAAGTTCTATTTCATTATTGATAAAACCATTTTACATCAGGGCAACCCAAGTTAACTACATTTCTAATTTCCTGTCACACACTCCCTCCCCAAGAAAAAAACTGGTGCCAGAGTAGGTGTGATGTGGGAATGTTTCTACTTAAACAATTCTTGCCTACCTGCCTCTCACTATTATTTAGATGGACTCGTAAAATCTTCTTAAAGAGCAATACGGTAATGTCAGTCTGTGTCTAGCTTTACTTGCACAAAAATAAAGCAGAAAGTGATTTTTTTAATAAATAAAACAACAATGAAAATTGACAGAGTAAGTTGAGGTTTACTAAACTGCAGAAAGAAATACCCAACATACAACTGCCCTGATGACTACAGATTCTTTAGCACTACACCAGAGTAATTACCATTGCAGCACATACCTTTACAATTTACAACTAACAGCACTCACCCTTTGAGCACTCTGTTTGAGCTCCGGATCGGCAGCACATTGGGACTGCAGCTTGGCCTGAATACTCGACTGTCTCTTCTGATTAATCCTGCAAATTTACAACAACAAACATCATCTTCCAATACAGAAGACAAAGTGATATCTTAGAAAAAGTGATATCCCAGATCAATTATTATTAGGATCATCAAAAGTTATTTTATTTCTCACTAGGATTTTTGTTTATGTCTCACTGTGGGTTTTGACATTAATTACTTTGAATATTAATTCTTTTTCTAACAATACAATTGTGCATATTCCTTTATAAACATTTAGTCAGATTCACTGCATAGAATTGGTTGGACTGTCATTGTAACAGAATAATCCATGATGGTATTTAAAATATATTCTTAGCTTACTTACTTGATTTTGGCGATAGGGATCTTCTTCTGCTGTAGCTGCTGAACCATAGCATCTTCCTCCGAGGGTAACAAGATCAGCAGCGATTCACCATCATTATGATACCTGAAGTCAAATACCAAACTACAGCCATTAAAATGCATTTTATTTATTAAATTCTCAAATTCAGACCAACAAAGTTGGTTCTTGCAACCACAATAGACCTCACGTGTAACTAACATACTAGAGGATACACACATTGTTACTATGCAGGGCTCGAAATGGCCAGTCACCAGGTCGCCAATTTCAACCAAAGTTCCGTTTGGGCGACTGAGATGTTAAAAAATTTATGGGTTAGTTGCCCAAAAAAGATTATTTGGGTGACCTATTTTTTCTATAACAAGAGCCACTACATTTGTATACTAGCCTTTACTTAAAAGCTGAAATATGCATATTTTTCATTTGGGCTATCAAAAGCAAATTTTCAAAATTAACATTTAGTGGCCCAAATATTTTGTTTGGGCCACCATGTTGCAACAGCCTATACTGGATGAGCATTGCATAACTACTGATTCTATATGATTTTGTTGACACCCACCTGGCAGTCCTGCCCACTCTATGTATATATGTGTTGGCATCTTCTGGACAGTCCAGCTGAACTACCCAATTCACCTCAGGAAAATCTACAAAACATTGCATACAATTTAATACCAACAATTATCTACCCTTCCACAAGCAATATATAACATTTGATTGATCTTAGCAAGAAAGGTCAATATAATCTAAACGACAAAACACAGACATGGTCAAATATGTATCTCTGCACAAGGCAAAATTCACATGTGTCAAGATTACAAGAGTCAAAAAGTTGATATCACAGTATATTGATTTCTTTAAAAAATTATATTATATAGGCATCTCCTGCTATAAATATCAGAGCAAACACAACGATAATACTTACCAAGACCGCGTGCTGCTACATCTGTCGCAAAGAGCACAACGTTCTGCTTGTTACAGAACTGATCATAGGTAGCTACTCGCTTCAGCTGATTCATACCACCATGCATCGCCAACACCGGAACACCAGGTCTTAGTCTTCTGAACGACTCACTTAAATACTTCACCTGAAACAAATATAAGTTTGTGTCTTGGATTGCATATACAGGACAGTGTGCCTGAACCATTTTTCGCTCTTGGCACGTTAATTCCATATAAACTGGAATTGGAAATATAAGTTTACCTTAGTAAAAAATATTTTATTAGGATACTGAGTTAAAGATTAAATTAACAGTAAAACTAAAAACATCACCAGTGAATTTTATTTTCAGTAGGATCATCCTTTAAATGACATCTATTTTTAACAGTAACAAAAGTGAATATATATTGACAAGTATAATTGTATCAGCTAAAGAAAGTACTAACCTCCTTACAACAAGCCATAAACACAAGCACCTTAGACTTCAGATGGTTTTTTATGAAAGACCAGAGTAAATTTAGCTTGTCGTGAAGTTCACAAATGATGTAGCTCTGGAAATAATTAACAAAGAATAATTTAATTTAACTAGATCATGAATAATAAAGCACCCGTGTCACAAACTGTAATAAATAAGTTACACAGATTATTTTTCATTACCATATATAATAACCATTCAAATTTTGAAAAAAAAGCCCATTAAAACACCCGCTGTATGTATGTCATAACCAATTCTTGTAACACAAGGACAGTTTTATGGAAATTAGTTGAATGTGTTATAAAACGAATCAACATACTTGTTCCAATTTGGCAGGTGTACTGTGTTTGGAATGTTCATGCACTGATACATACATGGGATCTTTCAAACTGAGCCTTGCTAAGTCTTTCACAGACCTGTAAAACAAAAACAATTACTAAGTAAAATAACTCATTTGGTATGTAAACATATTTTTGGTGTATTTCACACCATTGTAAATAATAAAACAGATTATTGGATGTCAAACACACAGCTACATGTATATCGACACTGGGTCATAGAGGAAACATATTGCTGCCACATAGGATACTTTTACAAAATAATAGCAAGGGATCTTTTATGTTCATTTTAACAGACAGGATAGCACACACCACAGCCTTTGATAGACAAGTCATGAATCACTGGTTGGAATTGTAAATAACTAACCACTGAAGATTGATCCTTCGACTCAGGGAACATCAGGTGGACATTCTTGTGCTTCGTCTATCAATTACAGGTTCAGAATCAGACGACATTTAACAATTTCATAATTTGTTGGCAAATAAAAGTGACACTAATAATCATTGCCATGTGAACTGTAGTAATTGGTAGAATAAAACAACTGACACTCACTTTGTCTGTGTGGCTGAGAACAGGAGAGTCTGTCTGTGAATGGGAAGGTTCTCTATTATAGCATTCATTGTCTGAGCAAAGCCCATGTCCAGAATCCTGTCAGCTTCATCCAACACTGAAATATGACATAACTTTCAACTCTTTACATTGGCAATTGTCAGTGTATTTTTTTTACTGAAATACAGTTATGTGAAATGGACAGGTTTTGGGGGTAAACTTTAAATCTGATAATGTTGTTAGAAATAACATAAAACAAGTAATATTAGCTGCTGTAAAAATAGATGTATGTACATTAATAATATTTATCTTATGTTTCGTAACTTTTGCCAGGTTTAATCTATTATACAAATTGGGGTTGGTTACGTAGTGGGTATTCATAATTTGACAAAACAAATTCCCTCCATAAAATATTATAATATTTTTTACAATGACAGTCAACTCGATAAAATTGTTTTCTTTATACTGTGAAATAAACTGAATTATTCTTTCTAAATTTAAAGGGGAAATACAAAATTAATATGTCAACCTAACATTGACTACCAGTAACAAAAAATAACATAGACATATTTGTACTTATTTTTAAAACGATAAACTTCTCCCTTTTCTGTCTAAATAAAAAAAAAAAATTCTAATTTTCCAGAAAAGAACCCTATATAAATGGTCCAGATTACACCTCGATTTATCAAACTACAGTCAAACCTGTCTTAAGCAGCCACCTAATGGTGCAACAAAAAGTGGCCTCTTAAGACAGGTGGCTGCTTAATACAGGTTCTTTTGCACAAAAATTGATGATTTGGGAGAATATTCTGGTGACCCTTTAAGACAGGTGGCCGCTCAAGCAGCCACCTAAGGGAGTAACTAATAGTGGCCTCTTAACACAGGTGGCTGCTTAATACAGGTCATAATGCACTAAAATTGATGATTTGGTAGAATATTATGGTGACCCTTTAAGACAGGTGGCCGCTCAAGCAGGTGTGACTGTATGTACATGTTTATAAAAACATGTTCATTATATATGCTTAGCTGTGCATACAAAAACACTCATAAAATTTGTTTCATTGTCGACAGCCTATATGAAACATGATACATTTATTTGGCTGCACTCTTTCAAAATAAACACCCCCCACACATATTACTCTGCTTGACAGTTGAGACCTGTTGACAGTCAGGTCAATTACCTAGCTAACCAACTTTACATACACCTACATTGTACATGTAATAGTGTGTGTGTGCCCTCAGATGCCTATTAACATTAGGTGTGAACTACCTCTAGGTGTAAACATGTACTGTAATATAAATGAGAATCTGTCATCTATAGAACACAAATAGCTACGGTAATTAAAAGTAATAACCTGACACAGTACAGCATATTAAACCTGTGTATATAAAAAACTATATATACATACACAAATGTATAACAGACATTCAGGTGTGACATATATACATTATTGTACAAATGTATCATACATGTACAAATGTATGTATACATAATGATATATCTGACAATTATTCAAACCACCTACATGTACAGGTATACAATGGACTTTTTGAGCCTAGATACATTTTCTAAGGAATTACATTTGTAAGTGTGTAGGCAGTTAAAATAAGTGTGTTAAACCTTTCAAACTGAAAGACAATTATGTACTTGTAATCAACATAATAAAATACCAGTATACATTACACTCTATTTAGATTCAGAGGTTTCCCCAGAGCCATTAGGCATAGGGGGCCCCTATATTGTACTCATTACCATTTACTACATGTACATGCAAGTTCTTTGATTTATTGTCAGGGAACTGTAATACTAATAGCCTTAATTCATTGTCTGTTCCTGTGTAATGTATTTATAATCTATCACATTTGTACTCATGGATTTGACATAAAATATTATTGTTGTTGGATTTTTAAAATGTAAGCACCGTAAAAAAAAATCTGTGGAAAGCCCTGAAATTCTATATTCAACAACAACCAACTTAAAATTTTATAAATTAAAAAAAAAAAACTCACCTCAAGAACGGGTCCAGCCCCAAGAATGGTCTGTTCGACCCCGCTACCGTGTAGACCCTTGTGACTGAGCGCCGTCAGGTGATGGAGTAACAGATTCGTACTCTCTGTTTTGCCCGAACCAGACTCCCCTGATATCACAATACATTGATTCTGTTTCGTGCGCAGCATTGTATAATATGCTGCATCAGCGATCGCGAATATGTGCGGAGGTAGCTCGCCTAGCCGCTTGTTCTGATACATTTTCACATATTTAGGATTATAAATTGGAAAAAACTTAAACGGATTCACTGCTATCAGGATCGAACCCACGTAAGTGTAGATATTGGAATTTGCGAATCTTAATCTCAGATTTTCCAAAAGTGTTTTTTCATTCAAATCAGGAAGATTGCACAGATCTGGGTATTCCTTGCTCCCGATTGGCTGTTTGAGAAACGACATCAAGAATGTGTCGACCACGCTGGCATCCTTACACTCGACCCATCCCAAGGATCTGCTGGCTTCAGGATCCTTTTTCCGGATGTAAAACCTGTATCCGGTCAGAAGGCCTTGACCGGTATCAATTTCTGCGTTAATGACCTTTGGCCACAATAACTGAACTCGGACTGGATTTTCCATTGGCTCCAATCTGCGTTCCTTGCACAGCTGCCCTCCTGACGAAAACACTTCGGCTATTTCAAAATTATCTGGGGGCCCCAGCTTCAACTTTCGAATAGCACTCCGGACGATTTCTACGGCAGCCGATGTTTTCTCGGCTTCAATCGATATGAATTCACTTTCCTGACTGAGGGGACCGGTGTAGATGCGCACCATGTATGTTTCCATGTTCTGTCGGTGAACGAGATCGACCCGATTAGGTTGCAGCTCATATTGTGCCATTGCTTAACTTGACCATGTCAGGAAAAAGATACAAAAGTGCAACTTTATTTCGTGACCGGATAACCGGTCCCATTCTTCCATTTTGATATACAATTTCAGACGTTTTCTTTTGATCATAATACACGTGTGTCAAGTTTTCAGAAGGAAGTCACTAATCGGGCCACAAGACAATACCTGAAAAGAAAAGAAGAAGAAAATCAAGTCAATGTGATTTATAAAAATATATATGTAGTACTTACCGTATTATGGATTTATTAACTCTTCATGACTCATGTTCTCAAAACATTTTGCAATACTTCTGTGTCAGCGAATAAAAATGGGTACACTGGTCTAAAACATGCGGGTATAAATTATTTAAATTGTTATCACATGACACCTTTTTCTAGTATTTTAATTTCATTTTGATTCCCAACACTGCATTGTGAAAGCATTTGCCCATAAAACAGACAATAAAAAATGTATAGCCTTATTAACTTTGTAATTTGTAAAATTTTAAGTTATTCACCTCATTTTATAAACCTCTGTACATGTATTATGTATATACATTTGTATGTATGTCTCTTTCCAATACGTACATATAATTTTACTGTCAGCAAAATGTTTCTGGATGGTTCAAACACTTTGACAAGTTTAGCATACATTTTGCACCAAAACCATGTAGGCCTACATGTATGAGGAATTCCCGTAAAAATTTAATTCGTAGTGAATAATAGTGCTAACTTATATGTCCAAAAATTTGTGCTGGTCCCCTTCGGTCTTTCTAACTAAAATTGTCGAACGTGTATCACAAATGGTAATCGTTATGTGTATTAGTAAAGTTTGTTTTATTTAACGACGCCACTAGAAACACATTGATTATAAATCAGCGGTTATTGGACGTCAGAC
>JAULBR010107368.1:0-10567 GCA_032355825.1 Melanodrymia aurantiaca | reverse complement strand
AAAGTAAAGAAGAAAAGAAAAGAAAGTTCTTTATTTGTTCGATAGTCAGACAGCAGGTTTTGTTTTATATTAACAGCATAAATAAAATTTAAAAATATATATATCCTCCACAAGGTCTTACCAGCCGACTGTGTGAAAAGCAGTAACAATCCATATTATATTGTTGTTTACATTCTGCTTAACTGGTCGGGTTGGCTGTTACGGTCTCCCTAAATGTACTACTAGTAAATGGCCATATTTGACTGTAAAATTGTGTGCGCATAATTATAGTTTAAAGTATGTTCTTTACATTTCCAAAATAAAAAAAGTATTTATAGAATAGGCGGGAACCGCCATTTTGTAACTATGAGACTGCCCCTTTAATGTGATGTCTTCTTCAGAACTCCCAGTCACGGTTCATAACGTAGGCTATTTCTGGCCCGTAGCCAGGATGGGTTGAGCAGGGGGGCGAACACGTTTACTAAAAGACCCCATGCTGTTTTTCGGCAAGAGTAGTCCACGAAGCGACGCCAGCGGGTTTCCTCTGAGACCATGTGTCAACATAACCACGCGTCTGACGTCCAATAATCGCTGATATATAATCGATGTGTTTCTAGTGGGGTCGTTAAATAATTATAACAAACTTTACTTTTACATTAGTAGTGTCGGTCAACAGTCCTGCGCGAGTGCTCTCCCATGTAAGATTACATTCATGAGAAATAATCCAGTTAATACTTTCATTTCTTTCTCCAAATGTTTCAACACGTTTTCGGTCAAGATAATTTTCATTTAAAACAGTTCTCTTTTCTTTTTTTAAAATTTGAAACACAATAATTGTTTGTATCCAAAATTGCAAACGAAAAATTTATTTTTTGTCTAAATGTAGCTGATGACATGGTAGATACTAGAACACACGTTTCTATTTCCGAGGAATGAAGTTATGCTCTAATTGACATCTTGACTGCATAAACATTGACAGATAGATCAGACATTTACAGAAGTCAGTTGGTCAGCCAGCAGTATTTATAAGTATAACATAAACGGTTAGTACTAATTTGTTTTAGATTATAAACGTATCTAGTAATAACAGCAAACTGATAACTTTCTGTCAAATGTAATGGTTTCGACTCTCCTAATATGAACTTTATAATTTAATCTGCATTGTCGTCATACAAAGTAAAGTTTGTTTTATTTAACGACGCCACTAGGAACACATCGATTATAAATCAGCGGTTCATGGACGTCAGACGTATGGCTATATTGACACATGGTCACAGAGGAAACCCGCTGCCGCCACATATGCTACTCTTCCACGAATGACAGCAAAGGGTATTTTATGTGCACTATCCCATTGACAGAAAAACACGGAATTTGATAAACCAAACGTGTTTCACTGGCTGGAACGGAAAATAGCCCATTAAAATGTGTTGCCCTGTGGAGGATCGATCTCTCGACCCATCCCGCCATAGGCGGACATTCTACCTCTGAGATACGTCCCTCTCCCCTGTTTCAAAGAATCCATTCATGTCCAGGCGCGTAGCTATGCGCTCATAATATGTACTCAGTTTAGTTTTCAGGGGCTTGTTCGACGGCGGGGTTGGGGGTGGTTGGGCGTAGCCTATTGCAAAAGTGTCTGCCTGTAGCACGATAGGTCGAAAGGTCGATCCTCCTCAGCGGAATGCATTTTATCGGTTATTTTCCGTTCCATGGTGTGTTCTATCCTGTCCATGGGATAGTGCACATAAGAGATCCCTTGCTGTTTTTTGGTAAGAGTAACCTAGGCGGCGACAGCGGGTTTCCTCTGAGACCATGTGTTACTAATATCTTAGTTGTGACGAATCCATTACTCGCTGAAACGGCAAATAGAAGAGATACACGGCAACTGGCCCTATATAGTATTCATACATTAATTTTCAAGTTTCAGACGGCGTGAAACAATTTGTTCTCAATTTGGTATTTTGCGTATATGCCGAAAAATGTGAATTGAGTGCATTGTGTTATGCCCATGATGCCGGTGTAAAAGGAAATCAAGTCCTACTACCGGAATGCAAGTCAGGGTATATAATAACAAAATGGATTAAATGATAAAATACATCTTAACTGAATAAACCAAATAGTATCATTCATAAAACTAGTTATTACCTATACAAGTCCTAGAGTTAATGTAAGAAAAAACGCAATAAAACTATGTGTTTTATACTAGTCTGGTATGGACTAGGATTCCTAGGTAACGGCTAGGTATGTAGACTTGTCCTATGGCATTTCACATTGTGTTGGACCTATATTACACTGGTGTAAAAGGAAATCAAGTCCTACTACAGGAATGATAAAGTTAGTTTGTTTGAAGGCCTGTTTATACATGTCCCCACAAACACTGTTTGACAAACTGTTGTTAAAAGTCTACCGCAAGTTCGGCCGGAATGGAAGTCCGGTTATATCATAACAAAACGGATTAAATAATAAAATAAATGTTTACGGAATGAAACAAATAGTCCTAGAGTTGATGTAAGAAAAAGCGCAATAAAATTATGTGTTTTATGAAAGTCTGGTTTGGACGAAGATTCCTAAGTATGTGTTGTAGGTCCTATAGCATTTTTCCATTGTGTCGGACCTACAAATGTATATTCCTAGCGGAACTCCAATTCTCGTGGGGTGGATTTTTTTTTGCACCTTGTAATGCAAATATATACAAAAATTCTTCTTAAAAATCTTTGATTTTCAATGGCGAACGATGGATTTTTCTGAAGATTTTTGGTATTTGTTAACCTAAAGTTATATAATTTGGACACAAAAATATGATTTTTTTTGTATTTGTTAACCTAAAGTTATATAATTTGGACACAAAAATAGGACTTTTTGGTATTTTCTCTACGTTTTAACGAAACTAAAGTTATCTACAAAAAACAAGCTACAAATGTTGTGAAACGAAGTATATAAGTCTATATCACAATCTTGCTTTTCGCGCCAAAATGATGGGTGGTAGTGTAAAGAGCATAATGAAAACTTAATGTTGATTACGTCATAATTCAATCACATTTTTTATTCGTTGGAACAATTTAGAATGCAATTCCTAAACACATGAAACAACGCCAATCGAGCAGTCCCATAGAATAAATATTAGAGTGTTAGCAGACATTTGTTTAGCAACCTTTCGTGTATACATGCGTATCAAAATAAGGAAGCCAGTTAATAATGTGACAAAAATATTTTTTATCGGGGGCAAGAAATTAATAAAATTAATTTTGAGACTTAGGGCCTACTACTAATAGGTAGGCTAATGACATACAGTCTCGTTGAAGATAGGTATTATCATTGTCATTATAACGTTTGGCTAATATTAAGTGTTTTCTTTTGTCTGTACTTTGACCCTAACATGTAAGATGATTACATGATATTGTGGTGTGATGAAATACCGTTACAACCTGAAATCGGACATGCACGTACATTTTTAAAATGATTTAAAATTTTTGCTCAAGACAAACTAGATTACTACTACATGTAGCTGTAGCTATTTGGGAAAGAGATCCGAATATTCCCCCTCTATTGGTAATGGAATGAAGTGCAATGATATTAATATTAATATTTAGAATGTGGGGAACATTCGGACCTCTTGCCACATTTCAGATGACACTGACAGTGAATATATAATTATGTGTCCACCAACATTATAACCCTAACCCTACTTGTAACTCCAGTGTTCAAAATAGGCGGTATCCCAGGGATACCACTTTCGAAATGTGGATACCAGATTCTAAAAACTGGTATCCCACTTATTTTATATTTAAAGAATAAAATTTATTATTTTGTATATTTACAGAAATTATTTGACTATAATGGCAAACGTAACATTTCAACCACTTAATACTTATACTATAGTTATACATCGTTACGTAGCTGTATTCCCATGATAGAATTAAAAACATGTTGGCTGATTTTAATATCCAAAATCATTCAGATCGCCGTCATGAAAACATCCGAAACCGGAATATGCCGAGTTCATCAGGTTTTTCCGCTGATAACGTTCACTCACCAACAGACATTACGCTTGTTTACACATAAATTCACAACCGACGCTATTAAATTTTGTTGTTTATAAGTTTGGATACCAGATTTTAAATGCTAGTATCCAACATGGATAGGCGTGTCATAAAATATTGTTTGTTTCCGGTTACCAGATCGACCCTAATTTGAACCTGCCGACCCTAAATCTTTCCAAAACATTTTGTTAATATAACAATTAACATCGATTTCCACGAAAACATTCCAAAACTATTAACATCTATCACCACCTATTTAATATCCATAAATAAAATTTTCCAAAATAAAATGTTTTTCCTACCTACCTACCCTATATTTTTCAACATGTAATAGGAAATGAGTAACTTTTTTTTCCCGGCCATACCTTGAAATTTTGGTATTTTTTTTATTCTAGACGCTTCCACAATATTATTCAAAATGGCTTCCCGAGGTAGAAGTGAAACAACAAAACTGAAACAAAACATGGAGGACCAGTTGGACAGACTCGTTCAACAGCTGGCTGACTTAGAGGAATGCAGGTCTCAGTTTATAATGTCTGCCAGTGGCGGAATGGGTCGAGGGATCGATCCTCCATTTTTTAGGCTATTTTCCGTTCCGGCCAGTGATACACGACTGGTTTATCAAATTCCATGGTGTGTGTGCTATCCTGTCTGAGATAGCGCACATAAAAGACCCCTTGCTGTTTTTATGTAAGAGTAGCCCATGTAGTGGCGACAGCTGGTTTCTTCTGAGACCATGTGTCAATATACCCATGCGCCTGAAGTCCAATAACCGCTGATTTATAATCGATGTGTTCCAGTGGCGTTGTTAAACAAGCAAACTTTATTTTTTAGTATATAGTTTGTTTAACGACACCTCTGAAACACGTTGATTATTAATCAGCGACAGGTCTGACTATTTGGAGTGGGGTGTAGTTCAGCACAAGACCTTCCACCTGAGGTTCGATAGGTCAACAGATCTATCCTCCTCAGTGGACTCTGTGGATTATTTCCTGTTCTAACCAATGATCCAAGACTTCCTAGGAGTTCTAGAATTATTTTTAATTTCCCTTGCCATGGGGCCATTGAATTTGAAAATTCACTTTCCCAACTTTTAAATACCAATATAAAAAAAATATATATACAAATGTAAGTAAATCCATTTTTTTTACTGGCCATCGGGCACGGCCAAACAATTATTTGGTGGCCCGAGTGTAAAAATCACTGGCCCCGGGCCACCGTATTCTAGAACCACTGTTCAAATCCACGATAACATACCTGTGATTCAGTGTGAAGGTGAAGAGAATTTGGTTTTTTGATATATTTATATTAAGAAATATCGTCTTTCGCCACTTGGATTGTTTTATCGCAAATGTCGAGTTTAGAGTCACTCATGTTTATACCAACATTACATTACGTACTATAATTTATTTAGCATAATAATTATTATTGCATCAATGCTGTCATACACAATTACTTTATTCATGTAAATATTGTTTTTTGCTAGTATAGAATTAATAATTATGTATTATTTTAGTGAATTATAATTGTTGTTGCGAGTGATGCTACTAGAGACCAACCAGTTTGTGTATTTTTAGATCTTGTAATATTTTTTTGGGATATTCTAGGTGTGCATTGTTTGTTTTATTCATGTAGATATTGTTTTTATATTTTGCTAGTATAGTCACTCAGGGTATGCACTTTTTTTTGACTGGCCAATTCTTTCTTAATACCATATAGAAACGTTTTTTGACGTGTGGTACGTTTGTTTCTCCATGCAGACGTCTTTTGACGAGTACGGAAATGAACGACTATAACTTCGTCAATGTTAGTTTATCTCCAAGCTAGTTTTCCGAAGATCAAGTTCAAGGTCCGACGGAAATTTCCATCAGGTCAGGCCGTTTCCGTTTAAATATAGATATCAGGTTATATCCGGTTTTCGAAGCACGTGTAGCAAAATTTTCAAATTTTTTACAAAATGTCGATCGCAAACGAAAATAGTGATGGAGATTCAAGTTTTGACGGATTTATGGAAAGCGATATTCCAGGTGATGTTTCTGACATTGATGTAGGCAATATATCGGTGAGTGATGTAGAATCCAGTGACGACGAAGGGTCTGACGACATGAATTGGACCGATCGGTTTGACAACAACTTTGTTGTGAACGATTTCCGTGAAGAGACCGGACCGCAACTTCCACCTGATTTCGACGTGCACACTGCTTCGCCGTCGGATTACTTCTACCTGTTGTTTCCGATGACATTATTGATTGATATTGTTGGCCATACAAATAATTATGCCATGTGGAAAATGGAACAATGAGGCGAAAATGACCCCAAATGGATTGGCACCACACTTGAGGAAATGGCGGCGTACATCGGGCTGAATATTTTTATGGGCATCGATTCGAAACCGCACTATAACATGTACTGGTCGACGGATGAGTTCATTGGAAACGCTGGTTTTAAAAAAACAATGACTTGTAATCGCTACGAAAAAATCACTCAGTATTTTCATGTGGCTGATCGTCAATCTGAACCTGGCCGTGGATCCCCCAATTATGATCGCCTCTTCAAAATTCGACCCATCATGAATGTTGTGAAGGACACCTTCTACAGATTATTCAAACCAAGCAGGGAGTTGGCAATTGACGAAGGTATGATCAAATTTGCAGGAAGGAATTCCATGAAACAATATATGCCAGCTAAACCTATGAAACGTGGTGTAAAGGTTTGGATGAGATGTGATTCCAAAACTTCATATCTAACCAAATTCAATTTCTACTTGGGAAAATCAGGCAAGACTTACGAAAATGGTTTGGGGCATGGTGTGGTGACAGAACTTACAGATGACTTGAAAGGAAAACATCACCATGTTTATTTTGACAACTTCTTTACAAGTGTAAATCTGCTGAAAGATTTGTTGAGAGACGGTATTTATGCCTGCGGCACAGTGAGACAGAACCGACGACGCTTTCCGGATCAGTTGAAACATGTGAAGAAAATGGTCCGTGGTGACAGCAAAGTTATGCAGTCTGAATCTAAAAGGAACATCACTGCAACCTTGTGGCAAGACAAGAAACAAGTCCTCAGTAGTATGAGTTCGCCAGATGACATCAGACAAGCCGAAAGAAGAATCGGGAACAACCGCGCCCAGCTAACTCAACCGCATTCAGTTTTCCAGTACAACAAGTACATGAACGGGGTTGACAAGCATGACCAATATCGGCTCAAGTACGATGTTTCCAGAGAGAGTAAGAGGTGGTGGAAATACTTGTTTTTCTTTCTTGTGAACTGTGCCATTGTCAACGCGTTCCTTCTGTACAGTTTGGCATCCAAAAGGAAAACACAACACAAGAGGTTCACTCATTTGGATTTCCGAAGAGAACTCGCCAGGGCTCCGATAGGCAGGACATTCCAGTTGCCGATGCAAATGTGCGACTGCACAACAACACACACATGGGGAAAACACGGCGCTGTAAAGTGCACAGCAAGAGTGGAAAACGGAAAGAAACGGTCTATGGATGTGAACTGTGTGGTGTTCATTTGTGTCGAGATGGATGTCATGCCAAATACCACACCATTGAGTAAATAGTGTAGCAATACTTTATTGTGAAAACAGACCCCTTTTGTATATGTGTAAATACAACTTTTAAGATTTCATACAACATATATGTGCATTGAAAAAAAAATTCCGGCTTCGTTTTGGATTTTCACCCGAAATTCTAATTTTATGATAATGTAAGTAACATTTTCAAAATATTCATCTTTTTCTGCACTAAAGTTATTATTTTACTTTTTTTCTATGACATATAGATAAAAAGTTATAATTGATTTACTTTGTTGTGTGATAATTTCTTCTAATTGTGCATATTGTCTATGGAGATACTACCTGCAGGGCCTAATTAGGTCATGGTGCTTAGCTGCTAGCAGATAACAGGGCTCTATGTGGTAATGAGGTTAAACGTCTTAAGATCGGACACTTACCGGTACTTGCGTTGTCCGAAGTTTGGGCTATGTCCGAAATTAGGCCGTTAATATAATACTTGGCTAGTAAATTATTTTTAACTACTAGCCAAATAAGAGTAAGGGAAAATACTGAGCGTAGAACACGGTTTACGTGATTTTCAAAAAAAGCGGGAATTCGGCTCGAAGTTTGTTTTATTTTAGAAGGAATATGTCTGAAAACAGTTTTATTTTAATGGTATGGATTCATGATGATCCAATACAGGGTAATGTTTTAAGTATTCTTAATATTAAAACACCGAGGCTGCCATACAACGAATATCTGACTGACACCAAAGTGATGGTGAATTTTCCAGCCAGCCACGTCATGGCATCACAGAGGGAATCATCGGCGCAATTATCTTTTTGTATTGCAAACTAATTTTATTTTGATCAGTTCAGTATAATAAATAAATTTATATTTTAGTAATAATAATATTAATATCTGCTTCTTGATATGGTATCGATTATTTTTTGACGCAATCTTAAATAATTTTAGTCTAGTACTATTTAAAAATAATTCCGGGGATTTTAGAGTTGCATAATTTAGTCGTTCATACATCAAAAGTTTTAAATTTGTTATTACTGGGTAGCAATTTAAAGCATAATCGTGTGATATGTTTTGTTCACGTCAATGATAATTTGACAGTATTATGTTCATATTTGTATTATTTAATCTTTGAAATAAATTGAGAATACTTTGTTTTAATTTGTAAGTGTTATAAAGTCTGACAGTTTAATTGAGTTTCAGTACGATGCCGAAAGGAAAGAAAACCGGGGGAAAGAAGAGTAAGGGGGCAGCCACTCGAGCTACATCAACATCAACAGCACCAGCCCCCGAACCCGATGTGCTGTCGGAGCATATAGTAAATCAGCTGGCAGAAAGACTTATGCCGCAGCTTATTCAGTCACTTTCCAAGGGACCTACACCGGAAGGTAATTTAGTTGTCGACCCTATTGACCCTGTGCAAAGCGTAGCACAGGAACTCGGCGCTAATGTTCCCGATAATTTGAGGGGGAAAATTATTAATGGGGAATTTATTGACCTCGGCCTGTTATTATCAAAGTCAGTGCCGAGTGATAATCAGCCCAAATTAATTACACTCAGAGATGGTCAGTTGGTGCTGCAGAACAAGTCGTCAACGTCCCGAATTACTGACATTTCGGCGTGGACCGATGCCTTTATTGTCTATGTCATCAGTTTTACTGCAGCTCACCCCAATCTTACATCGGGTTTGCTAAAATATATGCACACGATACGCCTCGGAGCGCAGCGAGTGGGTGGTTTGGGCTGGAAGTTGTATGACGAACAATTTCGGCTCAAGAAAGCTCGGGACCCAACTTCATCTTGGGGAATTGTCGATCAGGAGTTGTGGTTGCTCTATATGTATCATGGTGCCACAGCCCAAAAGGTTCAAGGTCAGCGCCAGCCATCTGCTGAGCGTCAGCTCAAATGTTATGATTTTAACAATACAGGTTATTGTTCAAAACCTTCATGTTATTATATACATAATTGTTTAAAATGTTCGGGCAATCACCCATCCATTAGTTGTTATGGGCCCACTTCGTCCAATTTTAGGTCTAGCAGTGGTACCCAACCAGGCGTACGTTTCCTGGAGCCTCAACAATTCCCCCTCATGCGTCCACCAGGGGGATTCAACTCCAATGATGGACCACCACAACGGTTCAGTGGGAGAGGCCAATTTAGACCTCCATTCACTCGCTTCCACTCCAATTAAACCACACGTACTTTGGGAATTATTAAACAATTACCCCAATGCTACCGTAGTTAGGGAGTTAGTGGATGGTTTTTCTGAGGGTTTCTACTTCCAAAAACTTGTTATCGGTGCAGGGAAATGAAATCGCAGCCTTTAAAAAGGTAATGTCAGAAGTCGAGTTAAATCAGATTGCAGGCCCCTTTGTGACTCGTCAATTACCCAACTTAAGGTTATCTCCCATAGGTTTAGTCCCCAAAAAAGTGGCAGCTTAAGGTTAATTCACATCTTTCATATCCCCATGGTTATAGCCTGAATGAATTTATTGATCCACATCAGTGCTCTGTAAATTATTGTTCCTTCGAGAAGGCTATTGAGTTGGTAAATAGTTTGGGGGAAGGGGCAATTTTAGAAAAAATGGATATAAAGTAAGCCTTTCATTTGTTGCCTATTCATCCAACTGATTTGAGCTCTTGGGGTTTAAGCTAATGAAAAATTACTTTTTTGATAAATCTTTGCCAATGGGGTGCTCTATATCTTGTGCACTATTTGAAAAGTTATCTTCATGTCTAGAATGGATTCTCAAAGTACTTCAGGTTTAGGCACTGTAGTTCACTACTTAGATGAATTTTTGTTTGTTGGGTCAAGATACACGGATGAGTGTATCATGCTTATGCATCAATTTAATGATATTTGTACTGAAATTGGGGTGCCAGTGGCACACGAAAAAACTCTGGGACCCACTCAAGTTCTAACTTTTTTGGGACTCGAAATGAAGTTCAAGTTCTTTATTGCGTTAAGCTTTACAGCTTAATGGCATAAAAACAGTATTGAACATATAAATTAATATAT
>JAULBR010107357.1:0-10567 GCA_032355825.1 Melanodrymia aurantiaca | reverse complement strand
TCCGTAACCACCGTAACCTCCGTATCCGTAACCACCGTAACCTCCGTGTCCGTACATCATTGGGTACATAGGCATACAGGTGGCAAGAGCCAGGCAAGCGAACAGCGTGATAATAACAGCCTTCATCATTTTGTCAATCTGAAATATATAGCGTAAATAGAGTGTTATTTATTACAAATATGTAATTTGATTAAGTATGCCGGACTGTCGAACCCAATGCCAAGTTGTTACCGGAACGTAAACGTCCCCGTATGAACTATACGTACTCGCATACAGAATACTTGATGCCAAACCTACCTAATAATTATATATCAAGACATACTCACGTATAGAGGTGGAGACGAGTCTTCTTGCTATGAATGTAAAGAGATCTGTGCTGATTCCTCAAACTCATCTCATATTTATATAGTCCAAGCATTACATAACCACGATCAACTTCCTTATTTCCTTCCTCATGTCATCGTGGGATGGTCATTCGCTTCGGTTGGTAATTAATTATAATTACAAAACTTGGACTGTGTTACTGGTCAAAGTTTTGTGCATGTCGCTATTTTACGCCTCTTTCCATTGTTTGGTTAGACCGTAAGTTTACTCACGTATCACAGCTAACACAGATAATTATGATGGTTAGTAGCCGAGACGTGATGGTGTTTTTTTTTGTTAATTTGAAAAATATTACTCGCGTAGACAATAATGTTTAATTATATTATTTTCGAGGAACACTTCTATAGTCAGATATTTGCGTTTACGTTTACAATTAGTCGTAAATGTTTTGTGAAATTGGTTCAGGTGTTCGTGAAAGGTTAACGTTTCCTACCCCAATGGTGTCACCTGTCGTAGGTACAGGCATATTGTTTGCGTGCTCTCTTCATCGAAACGGCGAAGCGGAACGTAGTCTAGAGGTAGAATGTCTGCCTGTGGCGGAATGGGTCGAGGCATCGATCCTCCACAGCGAAAGACATTTTATGGGTTATTTTCCATTCAAGCCAGTGATACACGACTTGTTTATCAAATTCCGTGGTGTGTGCTATTCTGGGTATGGGATAGTGCGCGTAAAAGCCCTTGCTGTTTTTTTGGTAAGAGTAGCCCATGAAGTGGCGACAGTGGGTTTTCTCTGAGACCATGTGTCAATATAACCATGGGTCTGAAGTCCAATAACCGCTTATTTATAATCGATGTGTTCCAGTGGCGTCGTTAAACAAACAAACTGTTATCATCCAAACGACAAGATATGTAAAACAGAAGAAAGTGGGGTACTGTATAATCTGTGTCAATGATGCGTCATACTAGTCTGAGCTCCAGGGTAAACATTTTAAAATGTCCTTACACCACTCGACCCCCTTAATTCCTGTACATTTTAAGGTGCACATACCATTGCCCTATGCCAATTAGGATGGTGCACCAAATTTTCACCCTGGAAAGGTGTTCATTTGGGATAAAATACAAGATGGCCGCCAAAATTATCTAGTTTTGTACACTTTACGTTTTTAGGTCTCACATTATTAATTATTAACCGATTTAAACATAGTTTGTCTTATTGTGCTAGCAAGAAGTTCGTCTTTCAATTGACATATCACAAGTTGTTCTTTTACATAATTAAATTTTGTTAATAACCTACAAAATTGCATACATAGTTGTTGTATTGTTGTTGTTGCCAATTTTAACTTCCGAATGCTAACATATATGTGATATGAGAAAAATAGAGATGGTTGCTGATAAAGGAACCATTGACATATAATAAATAAACATAAAATAAATGTTGACGCATTAAAGATACGCTCTGGCGTAAAACCAACATGTGGCAAAAGCTAAGATCACAGTAATATGTTATCAAACATAATGTTATTCTGTCATACAGTATGGTAAAATGAATGAAATTATTGTGACGTATCATTCTTAACCTTCAAAAATGCTAAAATAGTTGACTAATAATGTCTAATTGGATATTCTTTCTCAGACACGAACTGTTTCTCTTACATTGCTGTTTGCAGTTACAGAACAGGCTACTGATTAGGTTAGTAGGCATTGGGCTTTGTGATAGCAATACAGGTTGGAATGCTGATGGTAGTGATATCTATCCAAACTTGAATATGTCTGGAATTGTAGGTTCTGGTTGCACGGCCTTTACCCAGATACATATCTGAAGGATGACATGAAGTATATGCTGGCAAATGCATCATTTGTTGGTGTTAACGTTTTGATGTCCGGTTTCCAGGCATAGATTTGACCTCTTATGCGCACATGTTTCTAATGGTGTTGTTAAATAAACCAAAATTTTAAAAACCAACTTTATCTTTGTTGTGTATGGACTAACCCGTTCATAGAAAGAACATAATGTGCAACGCAGTCAATCAACAAGGTAGGAGGATATTAACAGTGGCCGGTGTAATAGGAATAGAAGACGTCTGTGGGAATATAGGTCCAACACAATGTATAATGCTATAGGACATACATACCTAGGAATCTTAGTCCACACCAGACTAGTCTTATGGATCAGAATATTTTGTTTGATTCCGTAAAGATATATTTTATTTTTTAATCCATTTCGTTAATTTATGAATGGACAACAGTGTTTTTGATTCAGTTTGTGTCCGATTTTCTGGAACGTAAAGAAAACAGGGTTCGTTTGTTACTTGATGTGACTTGAGAAACTATGTGAATAACTAATGTATGTAATCGACCACCGAGTAACAAACCGTGCTACTTTAGTTTGGAGTGAAAATAACCAATAGCTATTCTATGTCTGAAAATGTGCGTGATGTCTGTGGATCCATAGCAATGTTGTAATGGATTGAATATGTGTGTCCTAATAATAATGACCTGATTCATCGGCAGGATTCATTTTATGTATTCGCGTTCCAATTATCAGACAACAATAATCCCATTAAGACAATCTTAATAGGAAAGGGTTGTACCTTTTAGTATTACAGATGTATTTGTCCATAGATACATATTGAGGGAGATCTACATTGGCCGACCTGGTCATGTGGAAGTGCTTTGGCAAATTCTTACATCTTCTTCCAGTGTAAGAAATCCGTACTCTTCCAACTTGTCCAGAAGAATTTATTTGTATGCTGCACTACCTAATGCAACGCTATAGCTACTGTATCTGGGATTTCATTTTGAAGAATAGTAATATCTTTAATTACAGGGTAACTAGCACTATAGATATATGGGATCGGACTTTGATACGGGGTCTGCAAAGTATTTTTTGCTCTGAACATACCCCACAAAGTTAGCTTTTGCCCTTGAACATGAGAAACGTGTCTGTCTTTGGTAATGAAGACAGCCTATGAGAATTTCGCACCTCTGATCCCGATGACGTTGGCAGCATGAATGAGAGCATCAACCGCAGCAGCATAGTTTGTACATTGCAATATATTATCCTCTGGGGATATGTACCTCATCCTGATTACCATCGGGATCCATGATGTATATTACAGCCATTTCCATTTTTCACAGGATTTCTTGCAGATACATCTGTGTAGATATGTGGATAGTATTAATCTATCATGGCTAGAGTCAGGGTGTGTTTGTGTAAATTACTTTATTCTTGTCCGGGCGTGGGGCACTGAACCGTTGTGCAGACGTTGACATTGTTTGGTTCTATTTCCCATGGTGGGATGCAGCTGGCAGTTTTAATTTGATGTATTTGTTGTGAAAGTTGGCCATTATGTTGCTCTGTTTGGGAAAGCAACTTCGTTTGAGTCTGTTACAAGAGTAGTCATTCATTCTGTTGTTCATTTGGGTGTGGTGGGATATAATTGAACTGAGCAGCTTGCACCCTGATCAAGTCGTTTGACAAGGGGTGGGATACAAGTGAGAAGTTCCATTTTCTCAATGGGGGTTTACCTCACCACTCCAGTAATTATCCTGAGTGCTTGATTCTGAACCCTATCTAGTTTATGTTGACGTGACATTGCTTTTTTCCATTACACGAGGATACTATTTGATGAGAAAGCGGGAATTTATTTTAGTTGGCCTATGCTCATAATAATTTGTTACTGCTGACAACATCACTTTATAAAATAACGAACATCTTTACGTAATTTCACATATTTATTTACTGTTTATTGCACAGTAATAACAGCAGTATGTACGTGCATAATTTGAAATTCTTGTCTTCTCTTTGTTAGTACATCATCATGCCTGAAAATAAAAAGAACATACAAACATATTAATACACATTAATACTATGAATTTTGTAATGAAATAACACGAATAAAAACTAAAATATTTTGTGGTATATATTTGTAATTAGCATTGTAATACAGTTATCAGTTTATTGTACCAGTGAGTGAAAAAAGTCCATAGTTGTATTTTCATCTATACGTGTCCCTAGTCCCAGTGAGAGGAAGTTTTTGGAGAATTTAAAGTGTATTTTTACAAGTAATCTGACACCCATGAATCTGTTCATGATGATAATAATAACTTACTTTTTATCATCGATGTCAAATGTATATCAGTAATAATCAACTTATGTGGAGAGTTCTTTGTATAAAATATAGTTCGTATTTTAGCGAAATTTGGCAAAAATGTACAACAATACTAAAACTTATGTTTCAAAATTTACATTTTTTAAGATATAATTTTAGAGATCAAAATCAAAATTATTTTAAAATGTTACAACTTTGTATGATCTGACGTTGAGTTTATGTTTGCAGTATAACAACAAAACATGAATATTTCAGTATTTTAAGAAAATGGGTGTGAAGTTATATTATATATACATGTATAATCCCAGACATTCAATAATTTAGATGTTAACCAATCTCTTCCTTCGACATTCAGTGGTTGACTGCAGCCTGGGGTGGAAGAGAAAGTGCTGGCGAAACGTGCTCAATATTGAACGGCACACAAGTCAAGGGCCCCAGCTTCATACAGCTTATTAATGATCAGGTCATTGAAGTGTCTAATGTTGTACGTTCACCTCTGTCCCTCCCCGGTCCCCATCTAGTCCGTGTATGTGTGTGAGTGCATAGTGGAATAGTCTACAACATGCAACAAGCAATTCATTTCACTTAGGATAGCTTACCCATGCCGCCGTGTCCGTATCCTCCGTATCCTCCGTAACCTCCGTAACCTCCGTATCCAATGCCGTGTCCGATACCCATTCCCATCATACCCATTCCCATACCGAGTCCAATACCGTAACCTCCGTATCCTCCGTATCCAATGCCGTGTCCGATACCCATTCCCATCATACCCATTCCCATACCGTGTCCAATACCGTAACCTCCGTAACCTCCATAGCCTCCATAACCTCCATATCCGTAACCACCGTAACCTCCGTGTCCGTACATCATTGGGTACATAGGCATACAGGTGGCAAGAGCCAGGCAAGCGAACAGCGTGATAATAACAGCCTTCATCATTTTGTCAATCTGAAATATATAGCGTAAATAGAGTGTTATTTATTACAAATATGTAATTTGATTAAGTATGCCGGACTGTCGAACCCAATGCCAAGTTGTTACCGGAACGTAAACGTCCCCGTATGAACTATACGTACTCGCATACAGAATACTTGATGCCAAACCTACCTAATAATTATATATCAAGACATACTCACGTATAGAGGTGGAGACGAGTCTTCTTGCTATGAATGTAAAGAGATCTGTGCTGATTCCTCAAACTCATCTCATATTTATATAGTCCAAGCATTACATAACCACGATCAACTTCCTTATTTCCTTCCTCATGTCATCGTGGGATGGTCATTCGCTTCGGTTGGTAATTAATTATAATTACAAAACTTGGACTGTGTTACTGGTCAAAGTTTTGTGCATGTCGCTATTTTACGCCTCTTTCCATTGTTTGGTTAGACCGTAAGTTTACTCACGTATCACAGCTAACACAGATAATTATGATGGTTAGTAGCCGAGACGTGATGGTGTTTTTTTTTGTTAATTTGAAAAATATTACTCGCGTAGACAATAATGTTTAATTATATTATTTTCGAGGAACACTTCTATAGTCAGATATTTGCGTTTACGTTTACAATTAGTCGTAAATGTTTTGTGAAATTGGTTCAGGTGTTCGTGAAAGGTTAACGTTTCCTACCCCAATGGTGTCACCTGTCGTAGGTACAGGCATATTGTTTGCGTGCTCTCTTCATCGAAACGGCGAAGCGGAACGTAGTCTAGAGGTAGAATGTCTGCCTGTGGCGGAATGGGTCGAGGCATCGATCCTCCACAGCGAAAGACATTTTATGGGTTATTTTCCATTCAAGCCAGTGATACACGACTTGTTTATCAAATTCCGTGGTGTGTGCTATTCTGGGTATGGGATAGTGCGCGTAAAAGCCCTTGCTGTTTTTTTGGTAAGAGTAGCCCATGAAGTGGCGACAGTGGGTTTTCTCTGAGACCATGTGTCAATATAACCATGGGTCTGAAGTCCAATAACCGCTTATTTATAATCGATGTGTTCCAGTGGCGTCGTTAAACAAACAAACTGTTATCATCCAAACGACAAGATATGTAAAACAGAAGAAAGTGGGGTACTGTATAATCTGTGTCAATGATGCGTCATACTAGTCTGAGCTCCAGGGTAAACATTTTAAAATGTCCTTACACCACTCGACCCCCTTAATTCCTGTACATTTTAAGGTGCACATACCATTGCCCTATGCCAATTAGGATGGTGCACCAAATTTTCACCCTGGAAAGGTGTTCATTTGGGATAAAATACAAGATGGCCGCCAAAATTATCTAGTTTTGTACACTTTACGTTTTTAGGTCTCACATTATTAATTATTAACCGATTTAAACATAGTTTGTCTTATTGTGCTAGCAAGAAGTTCGTCTTTCAATTGACATATCACAAGTTGTTCTTTTACATAATTAAATTTTGTTAATAACCTACAAAATTGCATACATAGTTGTTGTATTGTTGTTGTTGCCAATTTTAACTTCCGAATGCTAACATATATGTGATATGAGAAAAATAGAGATGGTTGCTGATAAAGGAACCATTGACATATAATAAATAAACATAAAATAAATGTTGACGCATTAAAGATACGCTCTGGCGTAAAACCAACATGTGGCAAAAGCTAAGATCACAGTAATATGTTATCAAACATAATGTTATTCTGTCATACAGTATGGTAAAATGAATGAAATTATTGTGACGTATCATTCTTAACCTTCAAAAATGCTAAAATAGTTGACTAATAATGTCTAATTGGATATTCTTTCTCAGACACGAACTGTTTCTCTTACATTGCTGTTTGCAGTTACAGAACAGGCTACTGATTAGGTTAGTAGGCATTGGGCTTTGTGATAGCAATACAGGTTGGAATGCTGATGGTAGTGATATCTATCCAAACTTGAATATGTCTGGAATTGTAGGTTCTGGTTGCACGGCCTTTACCCAGATACATATCTGAAGGATGACATGAAGTATATGCTGGCAAATGCATCATTTGTTGGTGTTAACGTTTTGATGTCCGGTTTCCAGGCATAGATTTGACCTCTTATGCGCACATGTTTCTAATGGTGTTGTTAAATAAACCAAAATTTTAAAAACCAACTTTATCTTTGTTGTGTATGGACTAACCCGTTCATAGAAAGAACATAATGTGCAACGCAGTCAATCAACAAGGTAGGAGGATATTAACAGTGGCCGGTGTAATAGGAATAGAAGACGTCTGTGGGAATATAGGTCCAACACAATGTATAATGCTATAGGACATACATACCTAGGAATCTTAGTCCACACCAGACTAGTCTTATGGATCAGAATATTTTGTTTGATTCCGTAAAGATATATTTTATTTTTTAATCCATTTCGTTAATTTATGAATGGACAACAGTGTTTTTGATTCAGTTTGTGTCCGATTTTCTGGAACGTAAAGAAAACAGGGTTCGTTTGTTACTTGATGTGACTTGAGAAACTATGTGAATAACTAATGTATGTAATCGACCACCGAGTAACAAACCGTGCTACTTTAGTTTGGAGTGAAAATAACCAATAGCTATTCTATGTCTGAAAATGTGCGTGATGTCTGTGGATCCATAGCAATGTTGTAATGGATTGAATATGTGTGTCCTAATAATAATGACCTGATTCATCGGCAGGATTCATTTTATGTATTCGCGTTCCAATTATCAGACAACAATAATCCCATTAAGACAATCTTAATAGGAAAGGGTTGTACCTTTTAGTATTACAGATGTATTTGTCCATAGATACATATTGAGGGAGATCTACATTGGCCGACCTGGTCATGTGGAAGTGCTTTGGCAAATTCTTACATCTTCTTCCAGTGTAAGAAATCCGTACTCTTCCAACTTGTCCAGAAGAATTTATTTGTATGCTGCACTACCTAATGCAACGCTATAGCTACTGTATCTGGGATTTCATTTTGAAGAATAGTAATATCTTTAATTACAGGGTAACTAGCACTATAGATATATGGGATCGGACTTTGATACGGGGTCTGCAAAGTATTTTTTGCTCTGAACATACCCCACAAAGTTAGCTTTTGCCCTTGAACATGAGAAACGTGTCTGTCTTTGGTAATGAAGACAGCCTATGAGAATTTCGCACCTCTGATCCCGATGACGTTGGCAGCATGAATGAGAGCATCAACCGCAGCAGCATAGTTTGTACATTGCAATATATTATCCTCTGGGGATATGTACCTCATCCTGATTACCATCGGGATCCATGATGTATATTACAGCCATTTCCATTTTTCACAGGATTTCTTGCAGATACATCTGTGTAGATATGTGGATAGTATTAATCTATCATGGCTAGAGTCAGGGTGTGTTTGTGTAAATTACTTTATTCTTGTCCGGGCGTGGGGCACTGAACCGTTGTGCAGACGTTGACATTGTTTGGTTCTATTTCCCATGGTGGGATGCAGCTGGCAGTTTTAATTTGATGTATTTGTTGTGAAAGTTGGCCATTATGTTGCTCTGTTTGGGAAAGCAACTTCGTTTGAGTCTGTTACAAGAGTAGTCATTCATTCTGTTGTTCATTTGGGTGTGGTGGGATATAATTGAACTGAGCAGCTTGCACCCTGATCAAGTCGTTTGACAAGGGGTGGGATACAAGTGAGAAGTTCCATTTTCTCAATGGGGGTTTACCTCACCACTCCAGTAATTATCCTGAGTGCTTGATTCTGAACCCTATCTAGTTTATGTTGACGTGACATTGCTTTTTTCCATTACACGAGGATACTATTTGATGAGAAAGCGGGAATTTATTTTAGTTGGCCTATGCTCATAATAATTTGTTACTGCTGACAACATCACTTTATAAAATAACGAACATCTTTACGTAATTTCACATATTTATTTACTGTTTATTGCACAGTAATAACAGCAGTATGTACGTGCATAATTTGAAATTCTTGTCTTCTCTTTGTTAGTACATCATCATGCCTGAAAATAAAAAGAACATACAAACATATTAATACACATTAATACTATGAATTTTGTAATGAAATAACACGAATAAAAACTAAAATATTTTGTGGTATATATTTGTAATTAGCATTGTAATACAGTTATCAGTTTATTGTACCAGTGAGTGAAAAAAGTCCATAGTTGTATTTTCATCTATACGTGTCCCTAGTCCCAGTGAGAGGAAGTTTTTGGAGAATTTAAAGTGTATTTTTACAAGTAATCTGACACCCATGAATCTGTTCATGATGATAATAATAACTTACTTTTTATCATCGATGTCAAATGTATATCAGTAATAATCAACTTATGTGGAGAGTTCTTTGTATAAAATATAGTTCGTATTTTAGCGAAATTTGGCAAAAATGTACAACAATACTAAAACTTATGTTTCAAAATTTACATTTTTTAAGATATAATTTTAGAGATCAAAATCAAAATTATTTTAAAATGTTACAACTTTGTATGATCTGACGTTGAGTTTATGTTTGCAGTATAACAACAAAACATGAATATTTCAGTATTTTAAGAAAATGGGTGTGAAGTTATATTATATATACATGTATAATCCCAGACATTCAATAATTTAGATGTTAACCAATCTCTTCCTTCGACATTCAGTGGTTGACTGCAGCCTGGGGTGGAAGAGAAAGTGCTGGCGAAACGTGCTCAATATTGAACGGCACACAAGTCAAGGGCCCCAGCTTCATACAGCTTATTAATGATCAGGTCATTGAAGTGTCTAATGTTGTACGTTCACCTCTGTCCCTCCCCGGTCCCCATCTAGTCCGTGTATGTGTGTGAGTGCATAGTGGAATAGTCTACAACATGCAACAAGCAATTCATTTCACTTAGGATAGCTTACCCATGCCGCCGTGTCCGTATCCTCCGTATCCTCCGTAACCTCCGTAACCTCCGTATCCAATGCCGTGTCCGATACCCATTCCCATCATACCCATTCCCATACCGAGTCCAATACCGTAACCTCCGTATCCTCCGTATCCAATGCCGTGTCCGATACCCATTCCCATCATACCCATTCCCATACCGTGTCCGTAACCACCGTAACCTCCGTATCCGTAACCACCGTAACCTCCGTGTCCGTACATCATTGGGTACATAGGCATACAGGTGGCAAGAGCCAGGCAAGC
>JAULBR010107346.1:0-10568 GCA_032355825.1 Melanodrymia aurantiaca | reverse complement strand
GTGCCTAGGCACCTAACCATGCCTAGGCGACTGGTTGAGGCCAGCCAGCGATGTTAATTACTGCCCGTGCCTAGGCATCTAACCATGCCTAGGCGAGTGTTTGGTTGAGGCCAGCCAGCGATGTTAATTACTGCCCGTTCCTAGGCACTTAACCATGCCTAGGCGACTGTTTGGTTGAGGCCAGTCAGCGATGTTAATTACTGCCTGTGCCTAGGCACTTAACCATGCCTAGGCGACTGTTTGGTTGAGGCCACCATTGTAGATGTTAATTACTGCCCGTGCCTAGGCTCCTCACCATGCCTAGGCGACTGTTTGGTTGAGGCCTCCACTGTAGGTTACACATATTAATATTGTAAGCAAAAAGGTGGAAGTAAATGTTAATTTTAATAATGAGAAATGCTCTTTTAGCTTTTAAAATTATTTTTTTTACAAACAGCATTAAATGCATACATAAGATGGCATCCATCTTGAAACTCGAGAGTGTGCCTTTAAGAGTAATTCAAGAAGATATACAGTACATGTATACGAGTATTCAGTTTGTTCAACGAGGTTAAATTTAACAAAGATATTTCTATATATTTCAATGAACGACCAGAACTGTAATTAAATTATATTCGGTGCACTTACTTTATTTACCAGCACCACTGGGACACATGGGCTACTCTTTTTGATTTGCAGCAAGTCATCTTTTATATGCGATTTCCCAGACAGAATAGCATATAATACAGCCTTTGATGTACCAGTCGGGCACCACTGGTTGGAATGGGAAAAAAACAAAAAAACAAAACAAAACCCAAATGCCATTTGAATTGGAAGATTCGAATGCTACCAATTTTGTGTTTTTATTACAGGTCCATTGCTGGAGATAATAATCAGTATATTTTTAGATTATCGTCTGCGAAATATCTGTCTTAAATCACGATTGTTAGAACTGTGATGCAAAGTGTCAAATTAACTCAGAAACTCGTTTTAAATCAATGAAAAAAAAACAACAATTTTTTTTTACGGCTAGATGTTTTGAAAAACTGATTGTTTAAACGTGGCCAAGATTGGCAAAAATGCTTTACAATAATTGAAGCAAACAACAATGAAACAAATTCTTACAAGCACATTTTGGCAATTTTGTACAATAAAACAAAATGTACAAAAATGATTTGGTCCTATTAATGAAGCTTATACTGAGCATAACAATAATTGATGCTTACAGGTGATAAAAGTAACATTTAATTTTCTATGAAAAGGAACAAGGAACAAGGAACATTTAACGTTTTGGTTACAAATGGAACATGTTATTTTAAGTTGACAAAAAGAACATTATGGTGACAAAAGGAACACTTCATTTTAAAATGTCACAATAGTTACATTTTATTTTGGTCACAAAAGGAACACTTTTTATTTTTTAATGGTCACGTTTCCTTGTTCGGAGATGAAAAGAACTTTTATTTTTTGTGATAAAAAATAGTTTTTTTTTAATGATGAAGGTGTTATTTTCAGATCTACAAAAAAAAAAAAAATGTATTAAAAAAGTAAATTAAATTTGATACGGCAAAAACATTTTATTGATAGGTGGAATTTAATTTGCAAGTGACAAACAAACCCATTAGATTTGTCTACAAAATATAAAATTTTTGGTGACAAACATAATAATTTATACATGTATTTTGAGTGGCGAAGGTAACAACATTTATTTAATTTTTAAGAATATTTAAATTTGGGGTTGCGAAAAATAATTAAATTTTATAGTCACAAAAGGAATATATTATTTTCTTGAAACAAAAAGAACAATACTTTTGCTTTTTAGTCTGATATCGTGTTTTGAGAATCTCGTCTCAATTTCTGCAAGGGTTCAAGGTTGACAGATCTGTTATTGACAATAACATGTTTCTGTATGAACAACAATAATTTAATAATAATAATAATAATAGTAGTGATAACCCTATGAAAGATTATAATTTATATGTTACAGACTGAGTAAGGAAGGCATTTTTAGCACCACCGTTTAAAACAACCATTATAATTATATATAGACAATGTACATGTATATCTATGTAACAAATGATGAATGTAGGCCCCACAATTCGTTCGATTAAAATTTTAAAGCCAGGATAGTTGAAAGAAACAAAATGGAAGCAGTACGTTTTGTCACCTTGTCTTGTACTTGTAATGATAAAATATAATCAATAGAAACATTAATGAAAGCACATGCAGCGTACATACAAAACATGCCCACTCGACACGGTACGTAAGGCTAACCAAATGTTCAATTGCAAAGCACAACGAATTCAGCCTTATGTTCAATAGCGCGAACGTTTTGTTACCAGTGTTTGTATCTAACATAAATGAATGTGATATGATAGTACACGATCGGTACCAGTCTCATAGTTCCAGAGCACTTGCCCTATCGAACGTAAGGCTGCCTTACATCCAATAGGTAGGGAGTTCTGGTACCGAGACAAAACGTTTTGTCACCGGTATTTGTATCTAACATAAATGAATGTGATATCGTACATGATCGGTACCAGTCTCATAGTTCCAGAGCACTTGTCCTATCGAACGTAAGCCTGCCTTACATCCAATAGGTAGGGTGTTCTGGTACCGAGACAAAACGTTTTGTCACCGGTATTTGTATCTAACATAAATGAATGTGATATGATCGTACACGATCGGTACCAGTCACATACATGTAGTTCCAGAGCACTTGCCCTATCGAACGTAAGGCTGCCTTACATCCAATAGGTAGGGTGTTCTCGTACCGAGACAAAATGTTTTGTAACTGGTGTTTATATCTAACATAAATGAATGTGATATGATCGTACACGATCGGTACCAGTCACATAGTTCCAGAGCACTTGTCCTATCGAACGTAAGGCAGCCTTACATCCAATAGGTAGGGTGTTCTGGTACCGAGACAAAATGTTTTGTAACCGGTATTAGTATCTAACATAAATGAATGTGATATGATAGTACACGATCGGTACCAGTCACATAGTTCCAGAGCACTTGCCCTATCGAACGTAAGGCTGCCTTACATCCAATAGGTAGGGTGTTCTGGTACCGAGACAAAACGTTTTGTCACCGGTGTTTGTATCTAACATCAATGAATGTGATATGATCGTACACGATCGGTACCAGTCACATAGTTCCAGAGCACTTGCCCATTTGAACGTAAGGTTGCCTTACATCCAATAGTTAGTGTGTTCTGCTACCGATATCATGATAGTACACGATCGGTACCAGTCGCATAGTTCCAGAGCACTCACGCTATTAAATAAAAGGTAGGAGACTTGACTAAAACATTTCCATTGCAGTTGTCTCCCTTGGTCCTGTTGGTTAATGTTTGGTACAAACTCGTAAACATTTGATCGAAAGGCACGAAAACAGGCAACAAGGAATTAATGCGTGGATGAAGTGGTTTCCACTTCAGTTTCAAGAGTGAATGATTGCACATTTGATATTTGTAATCCTTATAGCTTGTAATCCTCTCATCCTTGCATGTGGATAAATCCTACAATCCTTGCATCTGGTTGGTTGGTTCGTTTGTCAGTTGAGCCGGGAGCATATCTCTGCAAATCTGTGACACGATAAGTGTCAGATGTTGGAACCAATAAATGTCAGATGTTGGAACCAATAAATCGGAATCAGTCGATGGAATTTCTTGTTTCTGACGAGAATGCTCATATCTCTGCAATTCCATCACAATAAATAAATGTTGGATGTTGGAACTGATTAATTGGAAACTGCTGAGGGGAATTTTTCGTTTCCGACGAGAATGTTCATATCTCTGCAATTCCGTCGCAATAAATAAATGTTGGGAGCCGATAAATTGGAAACTGTCGAGGGAATCTCTCGTTTTTCACAAGTGTTCATATCTCTGCAATTCCGTCACAATAAATAAATGTTGGATGTTGGAACTGATAAATTGGAAACTGCCGAGGGGAGAATTTTTCGTTTCCGACAAAAGTGTTCATATCTCTGCAATTCCATCACAATAAGTAATATCAGATGATGGAGCCGATAAATTGAAAGCCGTCATGGTGGATGAATTTCTTGTTTCCGACGTCGGTTGTTTAATCCGATTTTGTTGTACGTCTTTTATCGTAGGACAGAATTGCAGATATATGTGCACGGCTTTATAGAACACCAATTTGGACATGTGAAATTCAATGTCGAATACACACTTATACCAATTTGGACACGTGAAATTCAATGTCGAATACACTTATACCAATTTGGACACGTGAAATTCAATGTCGAATACACTTATACCAATTTGGACATGTGAAATTCAATGTCGAATACACTCTATTTATAGACATTTTACGAGTCCAGATACAAAAAAACCGTTCTGCACGATACCGTTGAAATATCGGTAACGGAAAACGTCTCATTCCACAACATAGGAAATTTCTCCATTCTCGTCATTATAAACTTCTCCCTGTCGGGTTAGTCACGACGATAGAACCACCAATAAACAAAACCGGAAGCAAAAGGAATATCCAAGCTGGCAATAAATACGCAAATATATCCGTTCCAAATTCACATGGTCTAAGTTTTTGTCAATAAATACGCAAATATATTCACGTCCAAATTCACATGGTCAAGTTTTGGTCAATAAATACACATAATGGGTTTAATTAACAATTGCAGTTTAAAAAAAATCAAAAATCTCAGATCAATTTTTTCCGTTTTCGGGCGGCACGTAAATCTCGACCTCCTGTGTGTCTTTGTTCTGTTTCATGGCTGCGCGCTTGTCGGCGAGTATCTTCTTACGAGCATCGTCGCGGACTTTAGCGGCAAGTTTGGCTTTGTTCGTTCTCTCCGGGGAAGAATCGGGCGTGTCCTTCGCTTTCAATCCTTTGCGTTTTGATCCTGTAACGAGGAACGAGTCATTAAAAAAATCTGGGTGAGTTTATGAAAAACTGTATTGCGAATGTGGCAAAATATTTTGCATTTAAAAATGTAAAAAGAAAAGAAAATAAAGAAAAAGAAAGAAAAAGTAAAAAATAATAATTTTTTTTTTAATTGACTAAGGTAAGATAACAACGTTAAGTTCCTAGTTACCAAAAATTCACAATAAACAAGCTTAAGTTATTGTAGAATTGTTATAACACCTCAGAAGGAAACTTAACATTTAAGTCAAAAACAGCCAAAACTTATGTCTAGGTTTGTTTTTTCACAGAATTTACCGGTAAGTCAAAATCGTAGAGATTTAAGTTTCTGACTTAAGTCGCTTGATAAATACCATATCTGGTGTTTAAAACGAGACCAGTAAAGGAAAATGTACAGGGCTTCTAGAATTATTTTCAATTTCACTTGCCATGGGGCCAGTGGACTTGACAATTCACTGGCCATGGCTGAAAATTCACTTGTGAAAAAATGTAAGTAAATCAAATTTTTTTTACTGGCCATCGGGCACTGCCAAAGCAATTATTTGGTGGCCCGAGTGTGAAAATCACTGGCCTTGGGCATCGGCCATCGGGCCACCGTATTCTAGAACCCCTGCACCATTAAATAAAAATAAAGGAATATTGTTTTCAATGTCTGTTTATTAGCCAGACGCAACACACTTACACCAAGACAATAGAATTCACTGATTTGTACACATTATTAAATAGTTAGTCAAAATGTCAAGTTTATTGTAAAATTGATTATTCCTGTTTATAAACGCCTACTATAAAGCGTAGAGCTGCCAGCAACACGGCATTTCAATAACAACTTGATGAGTGACATCGCTGACAGAAGAAGCAATGGAAAACACTTGACCACCAGGTGACACTGTCAGCAACGTATACCCGTTCCGATGCCCATAAATGTTCCGAACGTTCCCCCGCCCTGGATCATCGTCTTCCCGACTTGCTGAATGAATTCCCGGCCTCGCATTCCATACCTGAAACCACAAGACAAAGAGAAAAAGATAAATAGTAAACGACAAAGTTTGTTTAACGACACCCGAGGCGTGTTCAGAGACGCGAAATATCACGTAAACTCACGTGTATTTTAACTGGTACCAATCGTGTTCTATCATATCACATTGATTCATTTAATATTGGTACAAAATCCAGTCTAGCGTGAACTCGCGATATATTTGTTCTCTGAACACGCCTCAAGACAAGACAAAGAGTAAACGACAAAGTTTGTAAAAACTAAAGTTGTTTGATAAACACCGCCCCAGGAACACATCAGTTATTGGATGTCAAATGCACTTTGTCACAGAGGAAACACGCTGACGCAGTCGTGGATCACTGGTTGGAACGGGACATAACCGAACTGGTCCCCTGAGGAGGATCGATCCTTCAACCAATCGAGCCACAAGAGGACACTTTAATACTGGACTGGGACCATGCATAAATATTAATGATCATATAGCGATTATAGGAGGAAATTAGGTGAGGAAATGTTGAATGTGGTGATATATTTTTGTTTGTGCTTTAGATATTAAATAATTTTTTAAAGTATGTCTAGTGTTGTCTTTTTCCCCCGAATTATTGGTAGGTTACAACAAGGGCCTTTAAATGCAAGTTTCGAACCACGCTTATTAATGATCACTTATAGCCAACAATTGTGCCATGTTTTATTTAACGACGCCACTAGAAACACTGATTATAAATCTGCGGTTATTGGACGTCGGATGCATGGTTATTTTGATACATGGTCACAGAGGAAACCCGCTGCCGCCACATAGGCTACTCTTCCATGAATGTATGTATGTATGTATAGTAACTTAACGTGTATGTGTCATGCAGAGTGTTAATACATGAATGACAGCAAGGGGTCTTTTATGTGCACTTTCCCATAGACGGGATAACACACACCACGGAATTTGATAAATCAGTCGTGGATCACTGGCTGGAATGGAAAATAGCCCATAAAAATGTTTTCGCTGTGGAGAATCGATCAAAACATATGTAGACATTTTGTTCTTTCTTAAAACGAATACTGAACTGTATAACTTTGTTGATCAATTTTACATTCTGTATCAAATTGACTTGTATGTATGCTTCCTAATCCAACAAAATCGAAGATTGTATAATGGCCAATCGGGAACATTGTGCTAATAGGTAGTGCTCATAAGCAACCACGGTCATAGTCTTGACAAACCAGACAAGTTTTGCCTACAATATTGTGGTTTCGGGTAGTGTTAAAAAAGTTCTAGAACTGTGACGTTGTGCTACGATTAAAACTTGGAAATAAGATCATTACGGACGTCACGAAAGCACTTCAGTACATACTACTCTTCAGCAAAATTACATGCTGAACATGTATATAAGTACACAGAAATAAAGATATAGAAAAATACCATTAACATTTTAAATAGTAATAATGACGTGCATCTCTTAATTCACATTATGTTCCACAATAACTTTTGGCACTTCCTACTTCTTCTTGTAGATACTAGCATGCATTCATTGTGCTTTAGATACAGAGAAGACGATATCGAAAAATAGTATTAGTCTTTTTCTGTCTTACCCGATATACACACAAAAAGCCTGTGAATCATATCGTTACTGTTCCGAAACCGCAGCCGAGCTTCATTCCGTGATGCTAACTCAGCAGCCTGGATGGCCAGCGCTATTTCCTCATCATCGTGACATTCAGAGTTGTATGAACTTGTTTCACTACTCGCACAACTAAAACAAACACCAGTCATAGGAATTGTATAAATCTAAAGTAGTCATTATTTAAATTTTTTTAGCCGATATTTAAGACAATAATATTTATTAAAAAAATACCTCAATGAAGTAACCTCGTGTAACTTGATAGATTAACTATACAAATTATTACTTAACAAAAGTAGGAACCTTGATCCCCTTAAATCAACTGTACCTCTCAATGTATGCAAAGGCAGGGTTTAATCTACCATACAATTTGGGGCCGGTTACTGGCCCCATTCCCCTAAGGGGAATTCCCAATCTGAAAAAATATATTTCGACCCAAAAAAAATTTTTCCAGTGACTTGGGATAAAAAGAAGTTCTTTTTCTTTATAATGTGCACACACAAAAAACTATTATTCTTTTAAGAGGAAAATACCCAATTACATTACATCCTAATGTTGACTACCGTAAACAAAAACAAAAAAACCCATACAAAAAAAGAAGAAAATTCCCCTTTTTTTCTTGCGTTATTTCCCCCCAATTTTCCAAAAAGGGACCCTAGAAAAATGGTCTAGATTATACCCTGAAGGGTAATCAGTGAACAAAAATGTTTCTTTTATTATTAGTCATCGGGCAGGATAACATTAAAAATATACTAGCAAGAGACCACCATATTCTAGAATCCCTGAAAATGTAGGCTTAGTTAACTGTAAGATTCATAATGTATATACCTTTCTCGGTCCCACTCGCATTCGCTGACAATGCTGGAGACACTCTTACAGCTGGAGCAGCTACTCAGACTCTCCGTGTAGCGGAGATGGTGGATGCTGGGCACAACCAGAGTGTCGATACAAGTGTTCTCCATGTTCTCACAAGACGTAGACTTGCCATTTATTGTCTCAAACGGATTACTTCCCGATATGGAGCCATTTTGGTTTGCTTTTTCATACTTTTGATTAAAGGGAGAGTTTCTATATTTCTCAACAGACACCGAACAGAGTTCATCTCGTTCACTGTGTTTAACAGTCATTGTTGGCTCATTGCAAAGTGCTTCTGCAGTTATTTCACTGTTGTCGATCACAAGAGATGGGTTGCTCGTAGTACGAAATGTATTGGGCTGCGACACAGCAATAGTATTACTAATATCAACTTCATCTAGAGTACTACTGTCTAAAACACTAGTTTCATCGTTGGAGATTTCTGAGCTAGTACATTCAGAATGGTTAGAAACGGTAGTCTGGAAACTCTCAGAGTTATTTCCCATGGCCTCAGAGTCATGTCCCATGTTGGAATCAACACTATCAGATGTTGCTTTCTTTTTGCAGTATTTCTTACATTTTGAATGTTTAATTTTAGGTGGTGAAGTTTGACTTTCACTGCTTGTGGACGATCTGCAGTAATCTGTTTTAAGAGTTCTCTCCGTTTGTATTTCGTTGAAATGAATGCATTTGTACACAATATCATCTACTATCTCGGAACACATGCTAATAACAGACAAGTCCGTGTTGCTAACAAGCATAAAGGCTAGATCCCCTGCATTGGTACATTCACTGATAACTCCATGTTCTTGAACATCGCCGCCGATAGCAACGTCACTTTCATCGAAGTACAAAGGCTCTTCTTCTGTAACTGGTGGACCTACCGACTGTACGGAGACAGACATATCAGACGACGAACCCGAATTGCTGGCACTCTCGGACGTATCATCTTTATCACAAGTGTCAATATCACATTTTTCATTGTCTTCGTACGTGTCTTTCTCCTCCACACTGTCGAGTCTTGTTCGCTCAATGACAGTCATGCACGACGATGAATTGGACATGGTTCCCAGAAGGAAATCGTTTTGAGCTATGGGAGTTACTGGGCTTCCAGAATTGGGCGTGTGCACAATAAACGGTTCATCGAGGGTTTCTTCGTACGCACTCCGATACCCTGAAGTTTCAGTTCTATCCACCTGACTGGAGCCGTTGTTTAGGTCAGGCTGGGAGGGGAGAGTGGACAGGAAGTCTGGTTCCTCTGCACTGCAGAGAGCTTTTTCCAACATAAACAGTTCTTCCTTGGACAGAGTGTACAACAGCTCACTAAAAAGAGGATAAAACGTAGCATTAATAATAGACACTATTACATTTACTATTTATAAGTTCCTATTTATCATGGTAAAGTTGTGATAGCTTGTGCTTTATTCATAATGTATAAGTCCAATATATATTATTTCCATGTTTTGTTATTAGTTTGACATGTGTCCGTCTTGTTATCCAGCTAGAATTAAAAGAATTTGGCTTACTTAATTTCTTCTTAAAATTTACCAAAATAACTTTATGTACGACATAATGAAACGAGACAATTTAAAAAAATATTTTTATGACAATTTAGTTTAAAACAGTCACTTAGAAAAACCCACTCCAAATTGAATAAAATGTTCTAAAACAAAATCCTGTCCACAGTGAGCTCTGTATAATAATGTTTCATTATGAATGGATATCACACAACAGTCATTACATAATCACAAGATGAAACGTATGAAGAAAAAACCTTAAATTACAAATACAGCCTCAAGATGAGTTTTTTTCTACCTTAAACAGGCTGCTCAATTTAGGTTTGAATGCTGTATTTTATGGTGTAAATTTACCGTATTTTGAAAAGTAATGTCTGGAATGGTCTAAACATGTCAGACATGTTCCATGGGTCGTTATCTGGGTTGAGAGGTCCCTCTGGGTAAACCAACAATCCACTGAAAATAATCAACACATCACATTACTGTAAACTCTATAAACATACTCGAACTGGAAACAGCACTTAAAAAAATTGTAGACATGGCTTGATCTTAATGATATTTACAGCGGTCCATGCAATATACCTGGGGCCTGTTCCACAAAGCATTTATGACTAGTTGTGGTTGTAAACGTAAATATGTGACAAAAAATGTTTCCCAAAATATAATTAAACATACTTGTGTCCAAGAATGAATAGCATCC
>JAULBR010107335.1:0-10568 GCA_032355825.1 Melanodrymia aurantiaca | reverse complement strand
GACAGGATAGCACACACCACGGAATTTGATAAACCAGTCGTGGATCACTGGCTGGAACGGAAAATAGCCCATAAAAACTATATGTAAAGTGCCTGATTCGCTTAGGCAATGTGTACATTGCCTGAAAATATATTGTATTGTCTAAATATTTTGGATTTATTTTAAATAATATCGCAATGTCTGTATGTGGTCCAAATTCTAAAAATTAAACTTAACGGGTAAAATAGTGTGGTCTCATAATACATGTACAATGGATTTGACCAGTTTTGAGAGCATAACATGGAAACATAGTATTACAACTGGTGCAATATTGTTTTTATTGACTGTAAAGTGTTGCTATTGTCATACGAGCCAAAACTATATTTGCAATGCAGTTTCCTGCAATGGCTCTTATCATGTACAATGTACATAGCATAAATTCAAATTGTTTTCCAATTACCAATTTTTATCTATTAATATCTCATGTTGGAACCAGTGATACTTGTTTAACCATTTAAGATTAGACAAGTCAAAATTCATGATTTCGGTTCGGTGTAATGTATAGATTTTGATACAAACACAGTAATATTTGGAATATTTTACGTTATATTACTTTTGCATTGGTATGTTTAATGTTTTTGTACTAAATGTGAAAACTAATAGTGTAGCCACGATAATGAGTTTTAATAATAACCCATTTCTTCTTCTTTTTATGTTGTAGTCACTTCACAGCTTCCTGGTGCTAATGGTTATACAGGAGGGAAAGTTGTTTTTATTGATACAGAAAATACATTGTATCCTTCATCAACAAGTTTGATACTATTCAAAAGCATCGTATTTGCCTATAAATTATTGATTGCTTATTTGTACAGCTATCATACCATTTGACTTGGATTTTAATAAAAACGGTAACTTTCCACTATTTTAAAGTACTAAGACAACTACATGTACTACAGTATCAGTTTTTTTAGGAAAAATTATTTCATTCAAGGCATACAATTTATAATGAAATGTATCTAGATTGTTTAATATCCTAATTTATATATCTTTGAAAAATGCTTCGTTGTGATTAATCATTATATTTTATTGGAACCTTGTTCTTAAGCCATGAATATAAATAATGATGTTGCACAGATTTATCTTAACAAGTCAGTCGACCAGATAGACTTAGAAGCATTGCTGATAGATTTAATTTGGATCAGAATGCGGTTCTTGACAATGTGCTCTATGCAAGAGCTTATACAAGTAAGATTTATCCCTTATAAAATACACCATGCAGTAAATGTTTTCTAAGAATATTAAACAAATTCCTATCTACCTTTTACAAAACCACAAATTTTAAGGAAGTGTTCAGGCTTTGTAATCAGCTGAAGAGATCAGACTGTTCAAAACTTAATGTGGCATTTATTGTCATTGTTATGGCTATGAAACATGCCACTGATACTAGTATTGAGCCATCAACAAAAAAAAATTGGTTTGTTTTTGGAATCATTGTCCAATGACGAACAGAATTTAATGAGCAAATTGTGTTGAAAACTGAACAGATAAAATGTTAAATTTTATAAAACGATATCTTATTTCAGGTGAACATCAGTATGAACTAATGGATTATGTTGCTGCTAAATTTTATGAAGAACCAGGAGTTTTTAAATTATTGGTAAGTTAATTGTGAATTATTATTATTTTTTTTTTTTTTCACAAAGTCATTAAACATTTTATTTTAGTTCTCAAAGTGCTGGGAAAATATATTTGAGGCAACCCAAAATCTTTATGAGTGAGAGCATGCACCTGCTCCCATTAGATAGTTCAAGCATGCTGTGCATTCGCACGACACTTCATGTCTTGCTTTATACAGGTACCGTATAATTATGTAGTTCCTTAAAAAATTTCTGAATTTTGATTTCAGGAGTTTGATTTCAAGACACATTTCAGATCTGGAATGCACATTATCTCAATTATGCATTACAAATAGAAGCTATTGCAATGAAATCGCACTCATTTTATACAATCAACAATTTATATATTTTCCATTATAGATTGTCGACTCCATTATGGCATTGTTTAGAGTGGACTTTTGTGGGAGAGGTGAGTTAGCCGATCGTCAACAGAAGCTTGCGCAACTCCTCTCCAGACTACAAAAAATTGCTGAAGGTAATTTGGGATTACGATGCATTCATAATTGTTTATTGTATACATGTACATGTAATTGTAATAAAAATGAATGAGAACGAACTTCAATTTGTGTTTGCCATTTTTGTTTCACACTAATGTTGAATAGAATCTCATTTTATTTATGTTCATCTAAAAATGTAACTGATGTAAGATTTGGCTAACAATTGTATGAATTTGAATAGTATGAAAATTATTAAGAAAGAAATGCAAACATTAAAGATACGCTTCTGACGGGGTCTCGGTACAACATCGTCAAGATTCCTGGCGTTAACCTTATTCAAATAGTTCTTTCATTGTAAGCATTAATGCAACACTATTGGAGAAAATGTCAAATACAGAATATAGCCATACATGTGTGAGGAAAATTCCAAGATGACAAACTGTTAAAAGTGTAATGTTTTTCAGAGTACAATGTAGCTGTGTTTGTGACAAACCAAATGACTGCCGATCCTGGAGCTGGTATGAGGTAAGTTACAAATTATTTTAATGATGAGAAGTAATAACATTTTTATAATGAAACAACCCTTACTAGAATTGTTATACATGTGTATTCATAATACATTTGATTTAGTAAAATTATTAGATATTTCAATTAAAACAGAAATAATATAAATTAAAGAAATATTCTTAATATTGATAGAAAATAAATCAATAAACTTGTCATTATACGTAGCTGTTTGCATTTAATCAATTTGTATCAAACCATACAAAATGATGGTTGTACGAACATTTTATTTATTATTTATAAAATGTTTAGTTTTCAGGTTGATCCAAAGAAACCAATAGGAGGGCACATTTTAGCACATGCCTCTACCACTAGAATATCACTGAGGAAGGGGAGAGGTGAAAATAGAATTGCAAAAATATACGACAGGTTTGCTGTTTAATCCTCTACTGTATATCTTTGTATGAAATTTAAGTTTTTAATATTAAAATATTCTTTAAAAACTTTGTCTCGAGGGTTAAAGAAAATATATAGTTTGTGATCGACATTGAACGACAGGGCATTCACATCACTTTTAGATCCATATGATACAGTGCAATTCTCTTTAAACTGACCGTTCCATTAATTCTTGTTAATAATATGTAATACAGTATAATGAAGGCATTTGATTTTACAATATAAAAATAGTCTGATAAAAAACTAGAATACTACATAATTCTGTTAACTGCTAGTAGCATCAACAAGAAACCGCTATGTTATTATAATGTATATATATGTGGTGTACCACAATGTTTGACATACCAGCTATGGAGCACATGTACAACGTAGTTGGAATTGGGAAAACCTGATGCATAAATTAATTTACAAACAACGGTCTATCCTGCTACTTATTGCATCTCAAGCAGACGAGTACACTTGCCCATACACGTACATTCATTATTTCTATGTTTTAGGTGTACATTAATGTAGGTTTATACAATATTGTATGGTTTACATTTAGTAAATTATATAATATTAATTTAATGTTTCAGTCCTGACCTTCCTGAAAATGAAGCTACATTTGCCATTTGTGGAGGAGGAATAACGGATTCAAAGGAATAATTGTCAATTTTGCTGCCATTTCTGAATATATTTTTATGAACATGAGACAAAGTGTTTTACAAAGCATATAATTTATGTGCATGCCTAACGTGATACTTATATATTTGCCTATACATGTATATATATGTATATACATCAGTCTCTCTGAATTCAACAGTAAAGTTTTAAAAGTTCTGTGATGTAATTTTATTAATTATGTGGTATATTTCTGCAACATACATGTATAAATAGTAAATTACCTATGACTATTTTCTGGTACTCAGTTTTATGACACTTAACCAAATATTGTCAAACGTATTCATGAATATGAAATATAAAGCAAATACCTATACTCTATCATTTCTTTGATACATTTTGTACCATTGAGAAAATATGGATATATTGTGCTTTTTGAACAACTTTTGTTAAAAAACCAAGGATCATTAAACATTTATTTCTCATGAACATTGATCTGGTAGGCCTACTCAATTTGCATGTATACAATTTATTTTATGCAGAAGCACCCTTCAGGTAGATTGATCATTAAAACTTGAATCGGAACAAAGATGAAAACAGAACTATAAAATTTTACACTTACAGGTCCAATACTAAATTTTCAGACGAACTACTATTCTGCATCTTGAGGTGATTTCTGCAAAATTTTATAAGTCCTCGTAATTGTGGAATTTATTGGTGACCGACATATATGCATATACATGTATTAATGACAAATGTGACAAGATTTGAGTTCACCAGGTAGATATTTAGTGTGAAAATGAAAATGTGTTTCAATATTTACTTGTTTATTTATTAATATTCTCTCATGAATGCAAAACAATGCAGGTGATTTTGTTATGTTTGTGTAGTTTTATATTTATTGCATAAAAATATTGATACAAGTTTACGAATGCTGATTTGTTACTTTGATATTAAATATGGTTCTTAATACTTATTATAGTTTGATACTATTGGGAATTGTGCGCTGTGTGGTTAAAAATATAAAAAGACTGCATGTGATTGCACTTTTCATTCCAAAATGGTGGAAACCATGTTTCTTCCACTATCAAGTCTTAGAAGCATACTGTGAAAGAAGTTGAGTTACAATATCTATCGCCCAATAAGCTATTAATAAAAATATCTTTGAGATTCTCCATTGGTCAAATTTCAACGTTAAATATATAAAATATTAAAATGTTTTATTTGTTGTTAATAAGACATGACAAATGAATATCAATCAATAATGTTTTTTATTAATTCTCACAAAAATATTTGATATCACAGAGGTCAATGATGAGTTATACAGTGTATTTAATTAAATACAGCAAACAAAAACAAATTAGAATAATATTGCACAACATTAAATATTTTTGTCTATTATAGTGATAAAAAAAACAATAATCCTATATACAACAAATATTAAGACATAATAATTAAGACATGGATGAAGTACATAAACATTTCTTTTTAAAATAACTGATGCACATCTGGAATATCTTCACTAACTCAGTAAAATTATAAATGTCAAAGAAAGAGGCCAACGTGAGACTGGAGATACCCTGATTGTGTGGATCTAAATGCTGTGGACTTGTAACGCCAGATCATGGAGTTATCAAACATCTTACAATTTATAGAATAAGTATTATCTTAAATAGTGCATTGAAAAAAACATTCACGATGTCAATCACAAACATACTAAAAGTAAATCACAGTAATTTAGAGACTATCTGAAAAAATCTTGACTGATTCTATACAAACGACTTTCAAAACACTCTCTACTATCTTCCCTTCCATACGAAACAATATTTCATTGGAACCGTTGTCGAGATCAATATGAAATTGGGTTTAATCCACAAACATTGTTCATCTAGCAAGATCAGTCAGCATTTTGAGGTAGTTCCTTAAAGGGGGATGAGCATAGTTGCCCCTTTAATATAATGAAATTCACATAACTGAAACAATGATAATAAAGCCTGTAAAACAATTTAAATGTGTGGAAAAAAATGTAAATTGGAGGTACATGTATATGTATGTAATTAAATCACCTTTTGCACAAGAAATGTTTTTACAACATGGCAATGTACATGTATGTATGCATAGAATCTAACAGTAAAGGGAGGTGATTCTCCAAGCTTCACAGATTGAAGCCCAAACAACAACTGAAATCTTTCGATCCAACTATTTAAAAGCAGAATACATTGCCTTTGGTCGTTCGTTAAATGGTGACAATAAAAACCATTTGTTATAATGTATGGTCCCATTAATCTATCAATACAGCCTCCTATAGGAGTTATTACACTGAACCAGTCATATCCCACTACAAACTATTACACAAAATTACTACACAGTCATATCCCACTACAAATAATTACATAACATTACTATAATAACTAATAATAATAATAATTATGTACAGATGCATCTTTTCAAACCAATGATAGTTATGTAAATGTTCTAGTTTACTACAGTAAAGTATAAAATAAATTACGGAAATCTTTTACTTCCACCAAAATCCCCAACACATGTATTATAGTAATAAAAGTTATCACTTCACTAGCCCAGACCAAACATCCACTAGCTAGGATAATGGGCTGGAGCATTTGGTGGACCATGGTCTCAGTGTTACAATGTGACTAGTCCGGGGTTTTTTTCTATTTCTTATATGGCACACCATGAACACGGAATCTGTATAGACAGGTATAATCTGGGTTGCCGTGGTTACTCAAGACTTTTAGCTCAACATAGTTAAAGTAGTTCACTCGGACAGCCTGAAAAGAAAGTGAGTGTCATCATAAACAAAATTGATGCCAAAGTTTCCAAAATACACGAAGCATCCACTGCAAATAATAATCATTAAGAAGTGCTGATAATTTTATTACATATATATGTAATTTTGTTTTTAAAATTTTGACCAAAAATACAGAATAACAAAATATTTGTCAAACAATTATAATTATGTTAGCAGCTGCAACTAGTTTTCAATCGTGCTCCCCCAACAAAACTACACATAAAACCAAATTTCACGTTTCTTGCCCATTGTATAAAATATTTAGATATAGGTTCAAAATCCTGACATGGGGAAATAAAATTTTAAAAAATAATATAAAAAAAAATTAATAATAAATAAATAAAGGTTCAATGCTTATTATGCACAAAATGCAGATCGTATAAGAGCAAATATCAACAAGTGTGGCTACAGTTCACCATCCCAGATAAAATATATAATGTCTAACATACCAGAACAGGAAAAAATTGGACAGGATTCCCTTCTTGTTTGTATGAAAAGTTTCCGAGAGGTGTTCCACCATTATCATTTTCGTTTTCCAAACCCTGCAACATAAATATTATTCATTAATCAAGCTTCTGTGAATTTCAGGTAACAGATGAGTCTCAGTTGGACTATAGTCCTCGTCACAACATTTGTAATATGTTTTTCGTAGATAACTTTAGTTTCGTTTAACGTAGAGAAAAAAGATTTTTTTAAATTTAAATAAAAATAAAGTCCTATTTTTGTGTCCAAATTATATAACTTTAGATTAACAAATAAACATATTTTAATGCAATTATATACAAAAAATCTGCTAGTTTCAATGGCCGACGATGGGTTCTTCTGACGATTTTTTGTATGTACGTGTATTTGCATTAAAATATTTTTATTTGTTAACCTAAAGTTATATAATTTGGACACAAAAATAGTACTTTTTTTTCTTTAAATTTTTTTTACCTTTTTTTCTCTACGTTAAACGAAACTAAAGTTATCTACGAAAAACATACTACAAATGTTGTGACGAGGACTATAAATAGTTAGTGCATAACATAGAGAATAACAAATACCGGGGTAATGGATCAATGAACATGAAGAAATACTAAGACAATCAGTGAGAGTATTTACACAATTGCCAATATTATATACCCTGGTATTATATTAGGAATCAAACTTAATGATGCAAGATATTTATTCTTTACATGTACAATATATTGTGCCCATATTATTTAGAAAACTCGTACAAAGATGGCTAAAGTTTTTGTTTCAATGCAAGTAAAACATGGTAATTAAACATTGTCATTATTGAAATATGAGTTTAACTACAACTTTCATAAAAGAATCATTGTCTCCACTTTAGGTCAGTATTTACTATTTTCTATCGGAGGGTTCGTTTGTGAGAAAAAGTGGAACTTCCAACAGCAAAAATTAATATATATTATTGGATGTTCAGACCTAATACCTAATATAGTATATTTTAAACAGGACAGGTGCATTTGAACCTAAAACGGGCCTGCTAAGCATAATATGCAAATTGCCAAAAGATGCATCACGTGGATTCCTGTTCAAAGATACCAAAAATGCAACCCCTTTTCTACAGTGTTCTCCCAAAAGAAAACCAACAGTTCACTGAAGGACAATTACCTCACAGTACTAGCCGATATATTATGACACCTGTGACAGATAGCAGTACGAGCCAATATCATTACTAATACTACTTACATATACAGCAAACTCATTAGGTGCACTGTTGACGTTTCCCACAGGTGATAGCACTTTTGGGATGTGTTCGAGTGTGAATCCTGTCGGTCGAACGCTCCTTGACATCTGTATAACAATGTTACCGTTGTGCCCGTTGAAGGCCCAGCATTGGCCTGGGTGTACACCGGGCTGAAAACGTAAAATCAAGTCTTTTAACAAAATACATCGTGCTAAAGAAAATGTTAATTGCATGTTATAATTATATTTATATGAAACTGTGAATGACAGTCATTTCACCACATCAATAATTCACTTAAATCAAAATGTCCAGGTGATGCAACAAATTATTGTTGTACTGATCAGACTTATGATGTAGCAAGTACTATGCGATCTACAGCAATTACTTCATTTAATAGATTTAATGACAATTAATCCTATTTCAGTGTCTATAAAATGGAATATAATAATGAAAAAATACCATCAATCTGTTTAGCAAAGGCAGCACTTTCTTGCTAAGTGTGTTGGTGATGACAGAGATATTTTAGCAAGAACCATACGATGACTTGACTCTATAATTATGCTTCATTTGCCGTATGCTATTCATTTTTGTGGTGATACGTGTAGGAAAAGTTGATAAAATACCTGAATAACCGTTGTCGGCGAGTTTGATGCATACCACAGACGTATTCCAAAAATACTGAGAAATGTAGTTTTCTTGTAGTATGTTTTTGAACACCGTGACCTAATCACTCTACCACCTGAAGAATAAATCAATAAGTTATGAAATGGAACCTTTGAATGTATTCATTTTTCCTGTAGTGACCTTTTCGTATTAAATTTTGAGATAAAGGTCGTCTTATATGCAAGTTTGTGCATTTTATGGCTACATGGTGTACACTAATAATCTTTTAAGTTTGTTATGCAACATTTGCAGTACATTGTAGCCTATTGACTAACTCAAAGATAGTAAGAACCAACACAAACAGTCACTTTTGGTACTTGCAGACATGTACAGTTCATGGTTACAGCCTATCATATGATATAGGTTGGTAGAAACAAACAAACAAATGCAAAAAAAGAAAAATGATTGATATCAATGTGCAATAAATTTAGACTGTTTGTTAACAGAACAGACCTAAACGGTTAAATGTGGAAATGACACAGTATACAGGATATAAATCTAAACCACCATAAAAATACACCATACCTACAGATTCCAGAGCAAAGTCTGCCATACCAATTTTATCTGCACTGAACTTCAGAATAGCTTCGTTGATAACAGCACGAACATACTGGAATTTGAATTTTATTATAACTCTTTTTTTAAAATGTGTTTACCACAATGGCAATAAAATATTTTAAATAGTGTAATTATTATATACCGTGGTAGTGGCATCCATTTTTCATAGTTAAAAGTCGCAACATGCTACATAGGCTATTCGTTTTTAATTCACAGTAAATGATCCCAAACAGGATAGCACACACCACAGCCTTTGATAACTACTACTACTAGCATTAGACCACAGGTCGGCCAGTGACAAAATTACTGCATGCGGTAGGCCTCTATGCAGGGTTTAAATTCGTGCCTTCTGTTGTGTACTGAGTAATAGTAAGCTATATATATTTATATAGTCTGTAAAATGAGATGCCAATTATTTATTTTTTTCTAAGTGCAGACATCCACGAATTGATATTATACATTTTGGAATGTTACAATTGTACATGAATCAAGTTTTCATTGTGACTGTTTAAAGCATAAGGCCTGCTTCCACGCTCGCATATATGAAAATGGTACAATGTAAACGCACTATATCAATAAAATCGCACGTGTTTTCGCGTGCGAAATCGTGTTAATGGAAAGCGGGCCTTTATCTGAAATTAAATGGCATTGTAGTCACCTCGTCACTGTTCCCAGAGCCCGAAGCACGACTCTGAGTATTAGCATTCTGCTCCTTGCTTATCTCTATGAGTCGGTTATTAATGTTAGACGTCAGTTCGGCAAAATCCTGGTTCCAGTCTTCCCTCTTTACATACTCTTTGCTAAGCCAGGAAATAAAGTCACCATATGAACCTGAACCAGTGTCTCCAGTGCCAGCCATGATCTAGAATAACATGTATTTTATCAGCCATGATCTAGAATAACATGTTTTTTATCAGCCATGATCTAGTGTAATAACATGTATTATCAGCCATGATCTAAAGTAATGATATGTACTAGTATTTTATCAGCCATGATCTAAAGTAATAACATGTATTTTATCAGTCATGATCTAGTGTACATGTAATAACATGTATTATCAGCCATGATCTAAAGTAATAACAAGTATTTTATCAGCCATGATCTAAAGTAATGACATTTATTATCCATATAGTTAAGCATAAACGAGTTCGTAAATTCCATACGAAGCACACGTGTAATAAAGATATCTT
>JAULBR010107324.1:0-10568 GCA_032355825.1 Melanodrymia aurantiaca | reverse complement strand
AACCCGCTACTCCAAATTGATAAGTAGCAAGGGATCTTTCATATGCACTTTCACACAGACAGGTTAGCACATACCACAGTCTTTGTTAAACCAGTTGTGGATGGTTGCCATATGAAGCTTCTTTTTTTTTCAAGTAGATACATGTATGATACACATAACTTCACATAAGTTTCATTGACCCACGATCAATTCCATCCCCATCTGCCCCTTTATTTTACTCTTCTGATTCAATTGTGTTCCGGGAGTGCTAATGATTTTTCATTTGTCATGGATGGACACAACCTAACAATAGTAGGAATTATACATTATTCATGTGTTTGCATTGGGTATTTATTGACTCGTATATAACACAATACATAAGGCTAGTCAACGGAATAACCGTTTCTATTTACTCAAGGCCATTTGACTGGCACTAACGTTTGGTCAATATTTAGTTAAAGTAGTTATTACATTTCCAATTCAATCTTGGTACTTAAATTATAACTTTAAAACATTTTCTGTCTCATTTTGTATAAAATCAGATGTACATCCATTTGCTGCCTTTAACAGCTTTAGTTCATTGGAAACTTGTTTAAATTCAAATAATTTATTTTTTACATTGGATTGTCATTTTATAAGTTGATTTCAAACTTGACATGGGTGTTTATTATTTGGTTTCTCTCCTGGTGATGTTTGCTATTTGTTAACGTGATGTTGAGTTTGTTTTCAATACAATGTAGGGTAGTTTACCGTTCAAAAACATTTTAGTTTTACCATATTATTTACTGAATGATGTTCTTTTAAACACATAGCTACACTGTATGACCAATTATGTGTACCTCAGGACAATACATGTAGGTATACATGTAGTAGTCAAATAGCCACCAATAAATGTAAAACAAACAGACAATTTCAAAATTGATTTTTCACTCTCATTTGTTGGACAAGTAGAATTTATATCATTCTCAGAAAGAAATATCAAAAATTCTTTTTTTCACAGACCTGTTAATCTTTTTATGTTACTCTTTTTATATAATTTTCAAAATATTTTTAACTATAATCCAGCACATTTTTTGTGGCCAAGGCGTGTAAAAGTTAAATATTTCAGTTCTTATGGTGAATATGTTTTATTATGCATTGTATGAATTGAAGTGGGAAAGAAATCATTTTGTATGTGAACCACTTGTCAGAATGCCACCATGTCTGCTGGTTAAGTATAGTGGAAAAGAATGATTACCTTTGCAATACAAGTGTATCAACATAGCTATTGATTATTTTAGTGCTGTCCGTCTTTGTGTTGTGGTGTTGATTCCGATCTGTATGAATACTGTATTCTATAATAAATGAGAAAATTATCATTGGTAAATGAACCTCCCAGGGTTACCAGGGGTCTGCTTCCCATTGATTAATGCCTGGACGGTTTCCCCTTGGGTATTATTTTGGCACTACTTTATGCCAAGTCCCAGGATAACATCTGATTAGGGATGTGATGACTGCATGTTATATTGCAATGATCCAAGACTCGAGAAAAATTCAGTGCTCACTCCATCATATATAATATTAATGGTACATGTATATTGGTCCCACTTAAAACTGTATGACATGGTTTCAGACTTTTAGATTGCATTATTATATGGCCACATGTTCTAATATTGCACAATCTCACGCTAAGAAAAACTCAATTATTTTATTTTATTTCTTGTTTTATTTGGCATTTAAGAAATATCCAGTGAACAAGTAAACAATTAGTTGTTTTTGACTGGAAACAATGATTACATCTCAAATAGATTAGCACTGCATCATAGTTAAACTAATACATGTACACTTATTCAACGATTATACATTCCTTCTATCATGTCATATAAAAAAAATATTTAATAAAAAAATATTTGACACAATCATGATCGTCAAACTTGGTGAGATGCAAATGTAGTATACCCTGGGTTGTCAATTTGCAAAACACTTAGCATTACATGGAAATCTTGTCCAGAGCATATCTTCTGTATTGTGTAAAACATGATCTTCAAACAGGGATGCAAATGTGCAGCTTACCATAAGCAGATCATGGTGACCTACTTTTCTATATTCGCTCGACAGCACATAAAAAGCTTGTCAAACAACATTTATGTCAACATTCAAAATTCATTCATGATAGTCTGGCATGTAATGCATCTTTTACTGTGCTTTTATTCTGATCAAGATGGTTGATTTAACTGCTTCATAAAGTGCTTCATGAAGCTTATTGAAAATTTGGTAGAACTATATGCATTCTATGAGTGGAAAGATAACAGACAGCAATAAATGACTACCGGGTATTGTGTTTGTCCTCTGAAAAGAAAGATCACTTTCTAACAGGAAAGCACTATCTCTGAAATTGCAAACATTGTATTGCATGCTTCACTTAAATTCAATTAGAAATAATCAATCAAGCTACAACACACTTAATAATAATTCATTCATGTGTCTGGCTCTTTTTCCATTTTTTGACTTTGATAGGTCGAAATGTCACCATCAATCTCGTTCGACAAAGTGTTTTCTCTTTCGTCAGTTTTGTAGAATGTTATGGCAAAATGCAAATAACTTGTAACAGCAAAAATATACAGTTCTTTAAACAGACCTGCATCCGTAATGTTGAATTTATGTATTGATAAGAAATGTAGGGAAAAGCAAAAGCGGATTCACATATCATTTGAATTAGACTATGATCAAAATGTGCACTTATCAAGACATGATGTCGAATCTTGTTTTAAAAATTATTTTCACAAGAATGATTATTTTTGATAACTTCCTAATAAAGAATTCATCATACAAACATGTACCGGTAAGTGTCTTAATAATTATGGAAAATTTCAACCAAGTCTTGGTTAATCAGTAAAAGTTGACACTCAGATAATCAGTAATTGTTTACGCTGTTTTAAATCAGTAATTGTTGACACTCGGTTAATCAGTAAATTGATACAAATTTGCAGATGAGAGATGACAATATGGTCGTCATCCATTCTAGAGTGGTCAATCTTGTCTGTCTGGGATGATCACCCTTGCTGCCATGGTGTTTGAAATGGTGGTATGGTGACAATTTAATTTCTATGTAACTGCCATACCAACAAGAACTTAGGTGCATTCCCGATTACTTCCCACTATCTTGGGAACCTAATCTTGGCATTATTAAAGAGAGCTTATTAATGGTTATATGATTCTATTAGTTTGGATGGCATCTTCATTCTCCATGTGGTGATTCAAGGTTCATGTGATAAGCATGCACGGTCATTTGAGAGGTTTATCAAATTTTGTCTGTATTGCTAATGGAAAATTATCCCGGATTTCCTCTCAAGACCAAGTTTTGACATCCAACAAATGCTGATTAATTAATCAATGTGCTCTATTAGTGTTGTTAAACAAACTTTTATCTAACTATTTCAATGTGTAACTGAATGTCGGAATATAATACATGGGTGTATATTCCAAAATATCTTCACAATGCATGCAATATTAATATTAAAATACATTAATAATTATGTTAATTAAATTAATTGTACAGATGGTTCAATAGTTTTGCAACCGCATTCTTTTATCTGCAGAAAATTACATAGCTCACTATCGGTTTTAGATACTAATAAAAACCTACCATATCTTAAATCAGGTTTTAGCTTCATAAAATTTTTAAACCATTGTATTGTACCTTAATTTTCTTAAAATATGTTGTTGATAAAAGCTGAGCAAAAGTTTGCACTATCAAGCTTTAATTTCCATAGGATGGAGCGATCATGAAATGATAGTCAAACACCAGAGGCATGTTCAGGAGAACAAACACTTGCGGTCAGTTGGTAGACTGGTGTTTACAGTTAGGACATTAAATAAATGTGATATGATAGAACCTGATGGGTACCGGTCACATTATTTGCAAACACTCGCCCTCCTAAACACGCCTCTGGGTATCACCGTAAGCTCTGCAAGCTCAGAGATGATTCCCATAAAGATTCATCAATATTGCTGTATTGGTTCAGCAGCTGTTGACAATTTGTCAGACATTCATATGCTACCATGACTTTTACATATTGAATCATCACGTACAGTAACACTAACACATAATTATTGGCTCTCGTACACACTTCATTTAAGCAGTCACTTATCTTAACTTATCTCATTTTTATTCTCCCAAACCGGCTTCCATAGTGTAGTGGTTAACACTTTGGGCTTCAGGCTGGTTGGTACTGGGTTTGAATCCTGCTCTAAGCTATGGGATTTTTAATCGCAGTACCAGCTTCAACCATAGAGAGAGCTTCCCAACTCTCATTGGGTAGGCATACACCACTTATACCTGCTAGGGTGCCACTACTTGTTAACAAAGGCTGTGGTATGTACTATTCTGTCTGCCAGAGCGTATATCAAAGATCCCTTGTTTAGTAAGAGATTGTTTGGCCAGCAGTTGAGGCCTCCGAACAGCTTGGACCTTAATTAGATATAAGCACATAAATAAGTTATAACCAACTATTCTCTCAAATTGATGAGCAAGGCATAGTCCAGTGGTAAAGCGGCAGTGGGTTTCCTCTGTGACCAAGTGTCAATATAACTGCGTTTGACATCAAATAACCACTGCTTAATCATCAATGTGTTCCAGAGGTGTCGTTAAACAAACAAACTTTTATCTCCCAAATTGGTTAATTGAGAACAATATAACCTGTAGTTAGAACACCTAACTTGATACTCGGCAATACTGATCTATTTGCTCTTATTATATGAACTGATGTCCTTGACTCGCCAATTGATGGCTCACAAGGGAAACATCCTTTCATTTGTGCAATAAAACCTATATTGCTTCGTAGCTCACCGACTGTTCTCAAAATAAATCATGAGAAAATTGTGTCTAGTTCCTTCGAGTCATAATATTAACAATGCAAAGCACACTTTGTTTACATTGTTATCCATAAATAATTAGGAATTAATCTAGTTTTTAACATTTTCGCCGTCATAAAATATACAAAGAGAACTTCTTTTTCAGAACCTTCCATACAAAAAAATAATAGTAGGTATTGATCAACATCTTATAACATTATTATACATGAAATTACCTTGTACAGTATATAGTTTTTGCAAATAAAGTTAAACAATCATTTGCCCTCGCATCCACACATGCTTGGAGCGTTTTAGACGAGTGCTAATTTAATCGCCTTATTTGAAAGAATTTTTTTTAACAATAAATAAGAATGAATAAAACACTTGACATTTTTCTTAGTAGAAATTATTTACAATTAAAAATAAATCATTTCTGAAAAATCATTACCATGCATTTAATTGTAATACATGTAGTAGGTTTCTTACCAGTCATGAAAATCTGGATAACTCATTTATATACTTTCCAGGCATGGAAGTCATGAAAAATGGAGTTTTACTAGATCGGTTTTGGAAAAGTCATGAAATTTGTTTTTTTCTCTCTTACATGTAGCATAACAGATTTCTTTCAAATTGTTACCTGCAACAAACAAAAGATGTGTAATTTTGCCAATTATAACACATTCAATTATGAGTGTGTGAGTCTGACACCCAATATACAATCAAATAATTTAATATTATCTCAGCTTGATTGCTTATTTGAAGGAACCTAATTACTCACAGTGAAGGTTCTTCTTCAGTAAATTGTTTGTGGAATCTGCATGAATTTGGGATGCACCATTTGGTCAGGATATTTTCATTTGAAGTCATGGAAAAGTCATGGAATTTGATCATGTAAATAATGTATTAACCTTGTTTCTAGTGATCATTCATCACAAACCATTATAGGAGAGCGCACTTCAGCTTGTCTTGATTTGATCGTGGCGAATACTTGTAGACAATCAAAGGCATTCCATTTCAGATGTTATTAAACAGTTGAAGACAAAGTTGGTTTGTTTAACGACACCACTGGAGCACATTGATTAATAAACAGCAGCTATTGGATGTCAAACACACAGTAAAGTCGACACATGGTCTCAGAGATACTCACTCCTGCCTAGTAGGCTACTCTTGCCAAATAACAGCAAGGGGTCTTTTATGTGCACTTTCCCGCAAACAGGGTAGCAGATACCATGACCTTAGATGAATTTGTTGATTACTGGTTGGAACGGGAAATGGCCCAATGGGTCAAATAAAGATAATCGATCTTTAGTTGCCATTAAGCCTTATATTAGGTCAACAATAGTACTCTGTTATCGCCCTTATATTTCGCCAGTTTGTTTTTTCTTCGATCTATAAATATACAGTCATGTAGTCCTTACTGATATAAAGTCTATTATAATTACTCTACACAATCATCTCCCCCACATAGGCGACTGACTATATACAGAGTTGTTTTGCAACTATAAGATCATTATAGGATATATTTAGCTATAGAATAACCTATTACCGAGACACAAGTAATCTTTTAGGTCTATTCATCTCTGAAAGTAAAATAAGCAGACAATGCACAAAAATACATTTCCAGTAATGAAGTATTTAAAAGAATGGTATTCAAAGGAAGGAAATACATATACATCAGAGGCTTTTCTAGACTCAAAGACCGATTAATCTGATATGAGACCGCCTCATGTCTTAACACTAACATGTAACGATACACCATATTTTCTGAAAGGTAATTTCATTGCCAGTGAAAGTCCTTGGGAAAATGAGCTAGAGTCACGTGGGGAAAGAATGAGAATTAATTCCGTTTCTAATTATAATAAGATCTCTCGTGGCACAAACATGACAGTCTATGTATTGATTTTATTAATACAATAAAACAATCCTCAAAGACAATGAAAGATAATAACTCTGTACATCATTAGCACAATCTACCAACAGATGTATATTTATGATGTTTATAGTTTCTTTGATCACCGTTTGATATAACAATGTGTACAACAAGTATTATTATATGCTGTATAAGTTGTCACATTGCATGAGATATAAATCGTCATTGTTATACAGTTAAATGATTACCGGTACCTGCAACATTTAAACCACGAAAACCTGAACAGAATTACTGGTGTTACCCAATATGCATGTACCTGTATTTACATAATGTCAAATGACAGGAAACATTACACAGATCATGTATGCCTTCTACATTGCATAATACAGTGTACTGTACTTCAAAAAAGAATACCAAGTACTTTATTTTATAGGTGGTGAATAGTGGGAATATACAGATATTTTACCTATAGAACACACACACCTGGGCCCTGTTTTACGAAGCGATCTTAGCGCTAAGATCATAGCTAAGATCACTTTGTAAAACGGGACTCAGATGAATAGTGGATGTACATGTACACAAACATTATCAAAAAAAAATATAATGGAAGTGAGCTATTCAGGAAGCCTGAGGTTTGATGTGGTTCGAAGAATCTATCCTCATAGGACCTGTTGGGTTATTTTCCGTTCCAACCAGTGATCTATGACTGGTCTATCAAAGGCCATGGTGTGTGCTATCCTGTGGGAAAGTGCACATAAAAGATCTCTTGCTCGGCTTGCTGTTATTCGGTAAGAGTAGCCTATGTGGCGGCAGTGAGTTTCCTCTGTCACCAATAGTCAATATAATTACTGTGCATTTGACATCCAGTAACTGCTGATTATAAATCGATGTGTTCCAGTTGTGTCGTAAAACATACAAACTTATATCTTACAACTATTCATGAACTTACTCAGGAATTAGTGAACATCATTTTAAAATGTGGACAAAATCATTTTACATAGAATAATGATAATTAACAAAATAGATATATTAATATTCTCCAAAAGAATTTTTTAAATTTATTTGCTCACTTTACTACATGTATTCTTATTATAATTATACCAGTATCTGACATTTTTTATACCATAATTGTTTGGTATTTCACATCCATTTGCATCGTCATTTCTAAAGGTCAGATCGTTCCTTTACTTCAGTGTTCATCCAATTTTATATGCCTATGCAAATTGAATAATTTGTGATCTGGCCAGTCCAAATTGGCTTTGCGTTCCTGAATGACAAAATACATCGTACACCATTTTCATTGGTTTTTCATGTAGATCCTGTGCTTGCTGTAGTGTGTAACCTTTAACCTATTGATTTTATACTGTTAATGTGTGGCTCATATATTCTACCCTGTAGCACTCCTTCTGTTATTAAATTATTTTTGGTCACTGATACAGATTATAACCTGATTAAACGACCACAGGCAGTAATGATCAGTATTAACCACTATTAAGCAACGTCAAAAGTAATTTTAGCTGTTTTAATTTCTGGTATATATTGACCTTTTTTTTCAAATTAGATAAAGTTGGTCTGGGTAACTATACCACTGGAGCACATAGATTAATAATCATCAACTATTAGATGTTAAATACCGGTATATATGTTATGTCAACACATGGTTTCAGTAGAAATGTGCTGCCACCACATAGGCTATTTTTACCGATTATCAGCAAGGAATCTTTTATGCATACATTGATAATTGTCACAGACAGGATAGCACATACTAGTCTTTGATGTACCAGTCTGGTTGAAATGGAATAGTGCAATGGTTTCACTGAGAAGGATCGATTCTTTGACCTCACATTCCTCAGGTGGCCAGTCTTGCGATGTAATACGCCCCTCTATTTTTTCTTCCTTCCACTGGTTCAAATCTCTATGTGACAATTAAAGTTCTAAAAGTAGCTTGCGAGTGAAAATAGCAGATATTTTTCTTTGCAGGGTCTTGAATCAAGTCACGTGAATGTGTCAAATCATTTGCCTACTTGAGCTGTTTCTGTAATCATGCTATTCTTGTGGTGGTTGATGGATCAAAACACATTATCTCGGAATAAACATATGGCATGTTTATAGTAACTTGACGTCAGAGCTGTTACTGGCAGAAATGTTCAATGATACTTGGCTTAGTAAATACACACACACTTTTTCAGCAAATCCATCAATAAAACATTAACACTTCTTTAATTAGAGCCGAAGACATTGGTGATTCCCAAGATAGAGGCCGCGCAATGATTGGGATTTAATGCTTTGCCAACACAGACACATTCTCCATTATATTTATCTGTAATAAAGATGGAGATACACAAATTTACAGGTACCAGTGTGGAGGGTCAGAATAATAAATATGTTGATGACTAAAAAGGGGGATACAGAAAATGTGGCTTGAATTATAAGAGGCCAGAAATTACTACTAATAAAGGATTTTTATTACACGTGCATGTGGGAATCATTAATTTGTGTTGGTTGGGTAAAATGATAGATCGTCTGTTTTAATTGCCGTATCCATGCAACTTGTACGTTTGATCTGTCGTGAGATGATTTGTTGCAATTAACTTTGAAATGCTGACACTGGTAGTGCATGGACTGGATGATGACACTAGTCAGAAACGTAGTGGGTTTTTTCATAAATAACATTTCTGTCCCATATGACAATGATGTTAGAAATAAATCGCATGAACACAAAAGCAGTCTAGATATTATAATTCCATGGAGAACATATTTATGCAATTTACATAATTGTGATAACTACCTCTCCTAAAAATCCTAATCTGACCTTAATCTAATCAAACATCACAATCCATTAGTGTTAGGTTTGCCACGCATTGCACATCAAAAGGAAGGATGCTGTGTACAAGTATCATTATAAATAATACTGCACATTGTGTTGGAAAGCAATTCGTAAAGCAATATAAACAAATGCATCCATTAAAGTGATTACGTACAATTCTGCATTTACAACATGGAACTCTCACCTTAAAATGTTTTTTATTTTTACTATTTAAAGGCACAATGCCTACATTGTGGTTTTGAGATGTGTGCCACCGTGCTTATGCAGATAATGCTATTTGTAACATATTTCTGGCTAATGGCGTATTTCTTTATTATTAAAATAAACATTTACTTCAATCGTATTGCTTTCAATGTAAATATTTATATCCAATGCTTTCATAGTACCTTAATATGGACCTTAGACTTTTGATGACAAATGATTTTAGATAAAAGTACACATTAACCTACTATAACAAAATAAACAATTTGGATGACAAAAATCACATTGGATATACATGTACATATATTGATAATAATGTTAATTTCAATAATAAAGAGCTAGAAATATGTCACAAATAACATTAGCTTCGCAGGCACAGTGGCATTCGTCTTAAAACTAGGCACAGTGGTGGATCCAGAAGGATAATCAGGGAGGGTCTAAAGTTTTGCAAATGTAAAGAGTCAAAAACGCTATTTCCTCGTATCTGAGTAAAAAAAGGACAATTTTTTAAGGACGATTTTGGACAATTTTTAGGTGTTTATTTCATGTGTTAGAACGGTTTTATTTTTTCAAATCTTTTAAAATTCATAAATAAGACATTATTTTTACTGGACTAAAAGCCTTGTAGGGGCGAACAGTAACTGCCTTATTTCTCAGGTACAGTGCAAGTTTTGGCAGCACAGCGTTTGAATCGAGAAACGCATGTATATTTAATATACATGTACATGTATTATTAATATTTTGTCATGTTCCTGTGCAAATTCATTTCCTTTGAACATTAACAGCGTCACAGTGCTCGGACACTAAGGGCCGATTTCTCGTCATCGGTTTAAACCTGATCGCCGTTTTAAACTCTGA
>JAULBR010107302.1:0-10570 GCA_032355825.1 Melanodrymia aurantiaca | reverse complement strand
GCGAACTGAGCTCGCTGCATGTTTACTATAATTATCTTATCATTAAGCATATATTACTGCTGGAGGTTAACCCGAATGTCGGAAGCAAAAATGACGATTTCCCAGTTTGAGAAGGGCGAAACCATATGTGCCCATCTGACGCCAATGTAAACATAGTTTCTGCTATTAGAGCAATTTTAGTCATTGAAATTAACATGTATTTGCTTAGAAAATGTTAATCAATATCAGTTTCTAGTCAACCAAAATAATGTTTGATGCAGCTTAATAAAAGTCAATGGACCATAATTATTACGCTTGCAACAAAATAGGAATGCTATGTTAGGCGGAAAGATGTTACAATAGAATAGCTGCGCACATACGATTGCATCTGTCTGCATTAAGATGCAAGTATTCTGTACTTCACAATGAATTGTTTACGGTAAACATTATTACGTCTGTTTCAGATACGAGTTCTCGCCGTGGGCGGTCAGCTATGATGACAAGCCAGTGTACGTCTTACACATGTTCAAAGATCTCTTCTCATCAATGAGGTCTGTGTGAACGATTTTACATTAAAACATGCAATGTTGTACCACTATAATTATTGTAACAACGTATAATACATTGACGTGATGTAATCAATAATACGTTTCTGAATTGACAAAAGTCATCACTGTATAATAATAATTATGACCTGATGTAAATTAAAATGTTTTTGCACTCAGCTACACTGTTCTGCCACTGTCCTCTGAGGTGACGTCATCATGCTTAACAATTTCCTACAATATCAATTAACTCCAAACTAGGATGCTTAAAATGACATTATTAACTGGAAAATATGCATTATAATGCTTCATTTGGTTTGGATTCCTTTCATTTCACTCTGACCGTTTCGTACACGGTTTTAACGAAATATTTCTTACTGTTATATAGGCATATTTTTGAGGAATGCAGAAGCTTAGTGTCAAAGTTCGTGGATTTCTTCTAATATAACCAATTCATCTGTCCATATTGTCTTCACCTCTTTAAATAGTTTGTCTGTGATATGGCTTTTATTGAAGATATCATCATGGATTAAAATATGACCCGGTTGTTTGATCAAAATAGAAAATAATAAAAGTACATGCAGATAGCATTATTAGTATGCCTTAAAATTATATCTAAAACAAAATATCTCCTCGTGGACTATACATTACACAATGTATGTTTATATGGCATGGGCCTAACATGGTAATATGGCATGGACTTATTCATCTCTAGAACAGATAATATTTAATACACCCAGGATATTCAACTATGATAATCAAATTATTACTATAAAGCAAAATGTTTTTACTGCTTGTATGGCACATAAATATTATTGGATCTTCTTCTTCTTCTTCTTCTTTTCGTTCATTCTAATCATGATTATACAATTTTGCCAGACAGCAGGGTAAACTTTGCTGTTTTCTGTAGCTGCTCCCCGTTTCCATATAGCTTTTCAGCCATGGTTATTGTGGCAGGCCATATCTGGTCTCTGATTGGTTTGTAATGACTGCAATTCTGGAGGAAGTGAGTTGTTGTTTCCTCATCCTGGCCATATTACGATGTTAGGCCAATGCCATATACACATACATTGTAATGTATAGTCCATGAGGAGATATTAGTATATTATTAAACTTTCTATATAATAATTGTTATTCGATCTAGTTTGGTAATAAACTCAGTTAAAACACCTTTTTGACATCATTCCTCGGCGTGCATGTGTTTCTATATTTGTTTACCAATGTTAAACAAAGCCTATTCTCTGACATATTTTCAGTACCGGAAAAGATAAAAGGTAGTGCGAAAGGAACGGGGTATCAATGAATTAATTAACCCTTCAGTTATTAGTTTTACCCTAAACTATCAACACCTAGCTTTCAATATTTATTTCCCCCCGTAAAGTATTATTGCATGTGGCTTGTTTTGCATGATAATATATAAAAGGGCACGAAGCAGTAGAGTAATAAGACATTTGTCTTGGTTTGTTTCTATAATTTATTCACACTGACCTATACCATCACAACCTTCTTCAGGTCTTTCTTTGTCAACGTTTTCATAACATGATATGATATGATATTTCGCTGCTTGAGAATTATACTGTTCTATCGACGAAATTGGAAAGCTAACATTCCAATCTTTAAGATGAAATCGGTTTCAGTTGCATTATTAAGACATGTACATGTAACTGAAACCGGTTTCATCTTAAAGATTGGAATGTTAGTTTTCCAGTGATACCCATAACTCAATTTGACGTCGAACAGTATAATTCTCAAGCAGCGATTTGTTATACAGTAGTCGTATTTTTGTTTACATAAATTCTCACACACTTGGGTGTGCGATGGCCATGGTACAAGTTTTCAGCATATAACAGTGGTTGTATATAGGATCACTCCAGTGATCAGAACAGAACAGAACAGAACATAATTAATTTACACTCAGGCCGTTGATGATCAGATCGGCACGTGCTAGGACACCGTGTCACTGCATCATTAGTATTCACAGATATACTTTTGAAGACTAGTGATTGACTGTTCCAGTAACATACATGTATGTCCTACTGCCTGTGCGTGTGGAGTCAATTGAATGGGTCATTAAAATCAGCTAAAGTAGCGGTATAATTATTTTAACTGGAGCAGGATGAGACTGCACTAATGTAATCTATCAACTTTGAGAACACTTTTTGTTTTGTTCTATTTTCAATTTTATATACCAGTTCTATTACTATGTTTTACAAAACCTAAAGATCAGTTGTACAGTAGAATACGCTGACTAGATATGCAATAATTTAAAACAAACTATCAATGGCTATTCGTTCGTTAGTCCATAGACAATAATTTTATAGTAGAATGTATTATAAGTGTTTCCGTATTACAACAAGAGGACATAATTATATTATTTTATATGTTTCAATATTAAACATTTCCGTCAATCCACAGTTTAATCACATATATTATGTATTATAGTAAATGCATTTTCTTCATACTGCTTTTGACATCAATAAATAAATAAATAGACATTCAGTAGTCTGCTTCATGCCCTTTTACGGTATTTACTTTATCACATTGATTTGCTTCTGCACTACTACATTATTATACATTCTAAATTACCAATAATAATACACGTAGTTTTTTAATTTTTGCTTTGGCATCCCATCAAGTTGCAAAATAAAACTGTTCTAAAGGCATAGCTGCTTATTTTGTTTGCTTTAGATAGACACCAAAGCCAAATAAATTTTGCCAGGTTTGATGTCTGCATGGTTACAAAATGGAACACGACCACACTAATATTGGTTTCACAAAAGCTATTGCTGGTTTGTGCTATCCTTTCTATGGGAAAGCGCATAATATGCGTATTATAAAAAGATCCGTTGCTGTTTATCGAATAAGATTAGCCATAGTGAAAGCGGCTTTCCTCTCTCATACTAACATTAACTTCTATTCTGGGTTGATATTCCAGGGAGATATTTCAATAGTTATGAACCGTGAGTCGAGTCCGTATTTTAAATACAATTTTATATAGGGTTGGGATAGGTTTTGTGTACTATAAAAAGCAAACGTACAAAAAACAAACACCCTCCCCCAACACTCCCACTCCCCTACCCCTTCCCATGCGAAGTCAGAGGTTGTGTCCATGACAGGTGTGCTTGAACAGTTTTCTGATGGAAGCACACCAAAAATGACCCAACCCAACCCAAAACAAACACGTCGAAAGTACACCTTTGTTTGAAGTTTTATATAGATAATTATATTATACACAGATACATATACACTACAAAAACGGATCAGTTATTAATGAAATAAGTTGATATGAATGCTGGACAAGTTATTAAAATGCTGTAACAGGTTATGAAACGCATTATAGGCAAACAAAGTGATCTGTTCTATTTTTGCAAGAGTGCATAATTTTATGATATCAGTCATGTTTATAGCTTCAGAGGAGGGAATTTTAAGCTATTCTTTAACAGTTGAAATATAAAATTAGTTTTTGTTTATGCTGTTTATGCATGCCTTCCCAGTCAACATATTTTTATTTAACCAAATGTGTATGCAGAGAAATCACAATGTGTCTTTGTAAAGCAAATTACAAACTCAGTTGGTTTATACAGCAGCTCATACAACGTAAAACGTGCGCAGACTTTTGTTCGCGCAAAATTACCTGACATGGGTGTCATGTATAAAACATAATTATAATATTTATTTTCTTCCTACTGCTTATGGAGTGTAAATAGTAGTTTGCTTCAAGCCCCTTTACACTATTTACTTTATCACATTGATTTTTGCTTCTGCACTACTACATAATTATAATTATGTATGTACATTCTAAATTCCCAATAATACGCATGTAGTTTAAAACTTTGCTTCAAAGTAGCTAAATAAAAGTTCTAGATGCATAGCTGCTTGTTATGTTTTCTATAGATAGAAACCAAAGTGAAAAACGTTTGCCCAGCTACGATGTGTTTGGTTACAAAGTCGTACACGGCCATTGGTCTACAACTGTCATACAATAGCACAAACGAAGCTGGTGGGTGCTATCCTGTCTGTGGGAAAGTGTATAATTATAAACGAGATCCATTGCTGCTTATCTTAGCCACACTGTGTTGCGGCAGCGGTTTTTTTCTTTCTTCATTTATAACGTCAGCTTCTGTCCTGGACAAGCAATACCGCCAAGCGACCTGCATGTCCAATACAGCGTGCTCGAACCTCCATTCGATAATACAGTATAACAGTTACAACACAAGACAACTATTACAATTTTGTTCACTTTAGAAACTTCCAACCATTGCCTATGACTCACCAATCCTTTTCTTAATGGCTGATTAGTAAAATAATTATGCGTAGATGTTGATAGAAAACATTTATAGTGTGCTATATAGTGGATGATTGCATCTAGATTTGTTGACAAGCATGATCCATTTTAGCTTATTTATTTATATCTTTATTTATCCTACTAGTATATTATATATATTATGTAGATGAATGCTGCCACAATGTAGTTTCTGTGTTAATGCTATTATCCTTTTGTAGATTTCTATATAATTAGAAGATTATACACATTGCCAAGTTTTTTTACTAGTAGTTGAAGTTTCTATAATGATACATGTAGATTACACTAAAAATGTTACATGTGAACACTGCTGATAACATTAACTGTGAAAATACCAACACTCACACACAGTCATGTGTTAGATGACCGTGTACAGTTAACATGTTAGATGGTATTCTCTTCTCTATGAGATCTATAACATGCTTAGCTTTTTATATAATTTATGGTGATACAATGTACATTCATAATGTGTTTCTTAAAGTATTTATTGTAGAAACAAAATATAAGAACCCAGATACTAGTACCATTTTAATATAAAATTTAATTGTGTTAACCTGCAATCCAATCACCTCTTCGTTCAAAACATTTTAATAAAATACAGTGGCACACACTCACATTAGATCAGACATAATCATAATATAGTTAATTATGTTAGCTTATAATCCATTAATTATTTGTTATCTAATGTAATTAACATGAATGTCAGGTTGGAAGCATTAGATTTGATTTTTTGCTAATAAAATGTGTTAATATGTTCGCTTACAATCCATAGTCCATAGTTAACATTAAGCTTTAAACTGTTGGCTTCCCAACCTTTCAATGAACATTTCTGTCGGTGGGTTGCTGGTTCAAATACAGCCAGCGAATGTTTTCTAGGAAATGTATAATAATCCTTGTTCATGTTTTCATACAATTCAAGAATTGTATAAGATGCTTGTTTTTATTATAGTCATGTGGGCCTATTTAAAGAAAACCTGTTTTTCTACTTTAGAAATAAATGCATAATTTTATAATTAATCGCTTGCTTTATTATTTGAAAACAATAATAACTATTAGTATTGTTTCACTGTGATGGAATTGAGACATTACCATCACAGTATTGAGCGTTGTATTACTGGTATGTGATTATTCCAGGTTCGATCCATCAGATCTGGTTCGCTTCACGTTAACAGTGAGAAAAAACTACCGCAATGTACCGTATCACAACTGGGTGCACGCCTTCTCCGTGGCCCACTCCATGTACACCGTCATCAAGACTGCAGACCACAACTTCACACCTCTTGAGGTAAATACATATTATAATACTAGAACTCATTGATTAGTTAATCGCCATGTACACCGTGATCAAGACTGCAGATCACAACTTCACACCTCTTGAGGTAAATATAAATATTATAATACTAGAACTCATTGATTAGTCAATCGGCATGTGTACCTGGATCAAGGCTGCAGACCACAACTTCACACCTCTTGAGGTAAATATAAATATTATAATACTAGAACTCATTGATTCGTTAATCGTCATGTGTACCTGGATCAAGGCTGCAGATCACAACTTCACACCTCTTGAGGTAAATATAAGATATTACTAGAACTCATTGATTAGTCAATCGTGAGCTGTTTGTTGTCAATTATGTGGCATTTCGATACATGTCTACAGTGGAAACATCTTACCTCTTCAGTTAGCAGGATGTGATATTAATTGAATCAATAGACCGGGGGAGGATGCATTTTTGTTCTATTTTATTCTATTTTTTGCATTTGCATTTGAATTTTTTAGATACATATTTTATTATCCCAGAAAATTAGGTAGTGTCAGCGTTGGGCTCTGACTCACCACCGTACACACATATCTACATGTATAATAATTATATTCTACATAATATGGAGAATGAATATTAATTTTGTGAACATTCATTCCTCGACCACTATATTGATTCCCAGCCTTTCCCCTAAAAGTAAAATGGCACTGTTGCTTTATAAATGCAAAGGGTACTCCAATACAGGTCACGTTTTAATTGATATTTAATCAGTAACAAAGTCAAGGCAGCCAAGACTGCGTGACCATGAAAGGTCTGCTTGAACCTTAATGAGTCTTAGTCCAACCTGGAATTGCATAAATTGTATATTATCGTAATTGTCTTTTTTAACTTACACGAACGCTAAGGCTTGTAGCAATTGTAGGTAATATCTCGTTTTATGAAATCAGGATGTTTTATTTCATTTCGTGAAGTTTCATTGTATTTTTAACACATGTTTCACGATATTACCGGACTTACATACCTACCGGACTTGCGTTCATTGGAGAGGTTCCACTTAGATATATACTGATGAGACGTTTCTTTATCAATAGTTCTTATCTGAAACATGAGGATTTTTTTTTTATCAGGTAGAACATAACCTTTATAGAGTAGTAATTAATTATTACACTCAATGATTTCTGTGCAGACATTATTGTAGATACATGTACTTATAGTTGTACCGACGAACCGTATACGGCGGATGACGGCTAATAGAGCATTGAATTAATGGCTTTCGAGTATATACTTCGCAAAACTCTGAGCGGTCCAAAGCTATCAATCAATGAGTACCCATTTATTTTGTCGACAGAAAAGTTTTAAAAGAAAAACATGTGTTACACAAATGGTTTTATATAGAATCAATGCTAATAACAATGATGAGTGCATGATGGAAATTCCTCTACTTCGTGAAACCATTAGTTTAATCCATAATGACATTTGAAGGATTAATGCTTGTTGAAACAGCTTACCGATATAGAGGTTTGTTAATAGGCAGCGAGAGCATCTATTTTGTCATTACCTATTTGACAAAACTGCTAATGGAAGCTGTCAGTACGTTGGATTTACAAAACAATACCGTTCATTTCACTCTTATTGGCAAGTCGTCAGACATTCACTCTAATTCCAAGGTCGTAAGACACACTTTTACTGTTGGAAAAAAGTATGTGGGTAATACTTAGGTGGAAAACCCAGATTTCAACTACAGTCAAACCTGCTTGAGCGGCCACCTGTATTAAGCAGCCACCTGTCCTAAAGGGTCACCTTAGTATTCCACCAAATAATCAATTTTAGCGCATTACGACCTGTATTAAGCACCCATCTGGCTTAAGATGCCACTTTTTGCTACTCCTTTAGGTGGCTGCTTAAGACAGGTTTGACTGTACTCACAAAATTCAGTCCAATTGGGAACAAGTCTAAAATGATTTCACATAAAATGATTTATGATGTTAACATAATACGTTGCAAATATAGATCGTGGTAAAAAAAAACCCCATTTAAGCCAATGAATTTAAATAAGTGGTTTTGAACAAACACTAGCGCCGAGACACATCGATTAACAAACCTGTTTGTTATTATTAAAATACCTAATTATTATCTTGATAATACCTCCAGCGTTATCTGATTTTGATTGCCTCTAGTTAAATCGACATACGCCAGGTGCAGACTTCCTAGTACAGATCCAGTGACGAATATAGCCTATCGTCGTTCAGTTGACCAGAGTCATGCATTTTCAAATGATGTCTCCAACATAGGGAGTGATGACCAAGAGTGATGCAAAAACACCTAGTGGCCATCTCTCCATGAGAAAATGTATACTAGAACAATATAGAAATCATCCCAATATTACTTCTTACTATGCATTATTTAATATGTCAACAACATGTTTTAAAACAATGATGCATGTTGAATTTAACGACACAACTGGAACATATTGTTTATTAATTAACCGTTATGGGATGTCAAACGAACGGTTATATCGACACATGGCCACAGGGGAAACCCTTTGCCGCCAGATAGGCTACTCTTTTACGAAACACAGCAAGGGATCTCTTATGTGCTCGTTCCCACATACAGGATAGCACACACCATGACCTATATCTGGTTCTATATCTGATCGTGTAAGTCCACGTTAATGATTAATTAATGTACCACGCATATGCAGCGTTTATATATTATGTATTATTATATTTGTAAATTTGTGTTCCACTCTTTAACCATACAGTTCATAAAAAATAAACTCCATTGTCATTGTCATTGTCAGTGTAATTGTGCCAGCGCGGTGTAAGAGCTGTATGTCTGTATCGTTCATGTTGTAGGCTCTAGCTCTGTTTGTGGCGTGCCTGTGTCATGATCTTGACCACAGAGGCAAAACGAACGCCTTCATGGTGAAAAGTGCTTCTCCTCTGGCAGCAATATACTCTACGTCCACCATGGAGCATCACCATTTCAACCAGACCGTGACCATATTACAGGTAAAATATTTACACCTCTCACTGTGTTTAAACAGATAATGTCATGTGATATATTGTATGTATTGTTCATGCTGCACAAGTTATAAGATGCTATAATAATAAAATAAAATAGAAATAGTATACACCTATTTCAGTGAAATAAGTAAAACAAAATGACATATTTTTCACTTGTTTGACTTAAACCAAAAACTGTCTATAAGTTGTCACGCTTTGAAACTCGTGTTAGTTTAACTTCCAACACTTCAAATGGGTCTGAGGTTATACGAGTCGTTTGATTTATTCACGAAATCTCCGGAAGTTGCAAATTTTCAAATATTCGTAGATTCTCAGTATTGTTTATTTAAATGATATCAAACATATCATTCAAACCATGTGGTCTGTGACCTTAGCTGAAATGTTTAACATGATACCCTGTATTAATTTTGTTTTATTAAAACAAATCTAACTCAGATACTTTGGAATATTGTACAGGGTTTAACGACATATTTTGACAATGCAGAGATACCCAATCACATGAGTGTTTACAATTTGTTATAGTATAGAAGTTATATGGTGACATCTATCTTCAAACTCGGGAGTGTGATTTTAATATAGCGTTATTTCTATTTGTACAGCAAGAAGGCCATAACATCTTCAGACACTTGACATCAGAGGAGTACAAAATGGTACCGTTGTATTTCCATCTTGTTTATTTTATAGCCATGAAATTTAAAGCGGCACACAGTGAAGCTATATAAGTCGTATTTAACATTATTGTGACGATTTAGGAAATTCTGCCTTTTATGAAGCTTCGTGTCTTTGAGGAACACGTGTACACAACGTGGTTGCTCTCGGGTTCTCATCAACGACTTGTAGGGAGCGGGACGTAGCTCGGAGGTAGAATGTCCGCTTGTGGCAGGATGGGTCGAGAGATCGATCCTCTACAGCACGGATTATTTTACGGGCTATTTTCCGTTGCAGTCAGTGAAACACGTCTGGTTATATCAAATTCCGTGTTGTGTGCTATTCTGTCTATGGAATAGTGCACATAAAAGACCCCTTGCTGTTTTTCGGTAAGTATCCCAAGAAGCGGCGACAGCGTGTTTCCTCTGAGACCATGTGTCAATATAATCATGCGTCTGACGTCCAATAACCGCTAATTTATAATCGATGTGTTTCTAGTGGCGTCGTTAAATACAACTTTTTCAATTTTCAATTCAATTTGTTTATTTACCGTATACCTTACGGTACATACATGTAGGCATGAAAATATGATGATATTATAACAACAACTGTAAAGAGACAAAATGGTGACATAGAGTATAAGCCATAGAAGATACATAAGACCATGGCAGAACGGAGAATACAACAAATATTTAAACAGTAAACACATACTTATACACGCAAATACACATTGTTACAAAAATCCAACATGGCCGACTTTTGAATTTCTGTAAATGTATACAACGAACTACTGATATAACGAACCAA
>JAULBR010107291.1:0-10570 GCA_032355825.1 Melanodrymia aurantiaca | reverse complement strand
GAAAATGGACCCAGGAAGCTATTCAGACAGTGTTGCGCGTTATTCAACAGACAGTGACTTTGAGTCATATTATATTAGCAATGACCAAAAGAATTAGTTTACAGGACACGCGGCTTTGGTATAGTTTCAATTCGAACCAGAATTAATACGTGTGAAAAGTTATAATACTGTTTACGGTCACGCTATTATCTGGAGAGCAGCGAAGCGAAGTCCAATGTTATTTTCTCTCAGAGCGAGCTCCATGCCTCTTGTCACGTGGTGCATATTTTCCCCGCCAAAAACGTGAGCGATTCTCTTTGATTTACATCCCAGAATAAACGTGTTTTGCATTCATGAGGTCTTTCATTTGACATTAATATGTTTTGACCGAAACATCCACCTTTGATAATAAATGCAGCCGAAACGTCCGTGGCCAAAACGTCCGTCCATGGCCTCGAACACAAGAACCCTTTTCCTGCGGCTCGATGGGTCAAAGGATCTATCCTCCTCCGAGGAACCGTTGTGTCATGTCCCGTTCCAACCAGTGATCCAGGTCTGATATATCAAATGCCGTGGTATGTGCTATCCTGTCTGTGGGAAAGTGCACATAAAATGTCCCTTGTTGTTATTCTAAGAACAGTAGCCTATGTGGCGGCAGCGGGTGTCCTTTGTGATCAAGTGTCAATATTAAACCGTGCGTTTGACATCAAATAACCGCTGATTAATAACCAATGTGCTCCAGTGGTGTCGTTAAACAAGCAGACTTTATCGAACACAAACGGTGCCATTGGGTCTCGAGTATTGGTGGCCGACAGTGCCCAGGGGGTGGAATGGGGGAGGAAGGGGGTTGCGAGAGGAGAGATGATGAACCTACAATGGATAATAGCATCTTTAACCCTTTAATTGATGTGATACTATTGATACAGCTAATACTGGCTTCGGTCACTGACTTCATCAACATCAACAAGTAAATTCAGATTCCTATAGAAAGAGAGAGACAGAGAGAAGGGGGGGGGGGTGAGATAATAGGGCGGCGGTTCGTTCAACCATGATGCCTATCTATCTATCTCCTAGATCTCTCTCTCTCTCTCTCTCTCTCTCTCGCTCTCCCTCCAACAGCAAGTAGATCACCGGTTTTGTGTTATAAATCAATTACAGGTTAGTTTCGTGTTCAACACCTGAATGGCCCTATTCCGTAATAAAAATCACGTCTGAGCCCATTCATGGACCATTGTTGGCTCGAGTGCGGAAAAAAGGCGCATTATGTATCGCTGAGCTGTCAGTGTTTACATGCGGTGACCAGTGTAAAGGGTTCCGACGCCAGTCTGTCGCGCGCACACCTGGCCAGCTCCCCTCTCTCTCTCTCTCTCTCTCTCTCTCTCCAGCTTGTTTGGGTCGACATTCTTTCACACACACACACACACACATGGCCCGCCACCGGCTGGCTTTATGGCAATTACTCGCTCTATGCTTTTCCCACAGCGGAGAGTAATCTGTTGTAGGGGGCGACCGGCTCATTGGGCACAACAATCCAACACTGCGCTTTATCCGTACGACGTTTCAATAGGTGCTAACAGATTAAAGAAATGATTATCTTCCTTATAGATATCACCTGAATAACTATGAAAATATGTTTTGTATGCCTGTGGCGATAATGACTCATTATTTTACTTTGTGGTGCTCAGTTGTTAGATAAATGGTAATTTTTACATCAAAATTTGTTTGGCGAGAAGAAAAATTTATGGATTTTTTTTACCCTTGGACACTCTATTTTGTTGGGTGTGGTTTGTGGGATGGATTTTAAAAAAATTATAATTAATATATCAAATTTAATTAATATACCTATGTACACATGATTATTACTTTTTTGTTTGGGACTAACATTAAATTCTATTTATATCTAATTATGACGGACTAAAATTTAGCTATATACAGGTGGGACTAAAATTTAGTTATAATTATTATACAACTTAATGATGTACTTCCTACACATCAATTAGTTTGTAATAAGTACATCATTAAGTTTTATATATTAAAATTAATTATATACATTATTCTTATTTGTATTGTACCTCAGCTCCATGGTGCAAATAGAAATTCAATTTAGCATAGAGTACTGAACTGAACTGAACCTTTATTTCGCTCAGACCGTGATCAACAGCATATGAGGAACAAAATATATAAATACATACACAACAATCAATACATTGTAACAAGATGGCAAGAGAAAAACTATTTACACAGGTATACATGAACATATAAACATAATGCTTTTAATTTGGTTATAGAATAAATATACATGTAGTTACTAGCCGGGGGACTTAAACGTATTCATAATAAGTTTACAAAATATAGATAGTTTTCGAAGGACACCAGTTTTTGTTTACTATTAAATAATTTATGGAATTTATATGTATTGGATTTAGATTGGCAATAGTTTGGTAAGTACCATAATCAATGCTCGTAGGTACTGAGTACGAATCACAAGTAATAACACTTTGAAACAGTTCACAGCTAGACTCTGTAAACAGAACTGAACTTTATTACACCCAGGCCAACATACAAGATAGGTGTAAACCACATACACCAAGTGTCACACACTTCAAGGATATAATTATTATATATTCGTCCATCAGGCCTTCGTATACAGAATACAACTAATTATTAACTCAAACATCCTTTGGTTTTTTGTATGACCCATATAGTAAATTGCGCTATACTTCCTGCTTCCTGTTTTTTTGTAACTGATGAACGAAATCTGAACCAGGAAGTATTTTTCGAGAACGTTTACACATTAATCATATCATTTATTTCTATTACACCTAATGTAAATGATATCTTATATAAAATACAATATTGTGTACACTAAGAATAAAGATTCGTAATCACCTAGTTTGGCGCCAAATGTTTCCACTCCGCTGAATCTCCAGACAATAAGCAGTGACCGTAGCCGTGTTCTAACTATTTAGCTGCGAGTTTTGATAATCTATTCGTGCAATGTAGACCGAGAAATATTACTCTCTTTTTTTTAAAGATGTATTGTCCCCCAGACAAATTGACAGTGAACAGGTTACTTAATATAATGACATTTTGAAATTATGTAGATAAAAAAACGTTTATACGTAGATATATTTCTAATCGTCATGTGATTGAGAATTTAGCATCAAAATCGTGAGTAATTTTATTTAATAGTTAAGTTTTCAATGTCATGTTTTCTAGAAAATTTCTAGCGCTCTTAAATTCGCACTAGAACTTAAAATAATTTTATGTGCAGCATTGTATTACGATTGTAGAAACAATGTTAAAGAAAAACAAACAAAAAAGGTTAAAGAAACAAATACCAAAAAAGTCAAAAGTAATTGTTAAAGGAATTTTTTGTATAGTGATTTTTTGTGTGTCAAACTCACTAGGATTCTAGTATAGATTCCTATTTAGTTATTACATGCTATTTTAGTTTGTATGACCTGGAAAACATATCTTCATAAAATAATGTCAGTATTTCAATCCATATTCAATCGATTTGTCTACAATAATTTAGTACGTACTAAATCATTGTGGGCAAAAGTCCATGGACCATATTAAGCTACTACAAAAGCATTGTATATTAATATATTGATAAAATTAATATACAAATGGCACATACTGTGGCACTCGTCTTTAAAAGTCGAGACTACCTTTAAGCGTTGAATCTTTTTTCTGTTCATCTCTGAGAATTAATTTTTTAAAACGTTATGTGGCACCATTTTGTACAGTTATGTTATAAATGGAAATGTGTGTACTGTTGTCAAATAGCATGTCTATTTCACCTCGCGAAAAGTACCAAGTATTAGTACCCTCATAATATTATATTTGCATTCATAGTTTAACTTGATACCGTCCACTCAAACAAATTCCTCTATATACTAAAAATGACACATTATATTAAACATAGAAACACATCATTCATAACAACACATTTCTAGATTTTGTTTCTTCTTATTTCATTTGTAACGTGGTTGTTGCATTTATACAGAAACGTGTGTCATTTTACTGTACTCTCAATACACACTAATAGTAATAACAGCAATAACGTATGTATTACGAGTTTTAATCAGTTTACTTTCATTTTAAAACAGTAATTTTCATGTTTAATCATTATCTGCCTGTTCTTTTGTATGTGTTTGAGTAAACATTTACTGCACAGTAAATAATCACCTAGATCCAACGGATAGCAGATTATGAACGTCCGCAGTGTATTACGATAATTATATTGATTTTTCCTGTTCATATTAGTTTCAAAGTTTTTCGTTTGACCTTTTTCCTTCATGTTTTTTCCTTTAACATTTTTGTTTTAAATTGTTTTGTTTGGATTCGTTTTTCCTTGACTTTTTTTCCTTTGACTATTTCCTTATTCAATTTTCTTTTGACTTTTCTTCATGACTTGTTTGTTTCCTTTAACTTTTTTCTTTTGACTTCTTGCATACGATTTTGTGACTTTTCTTCCGTGACTTTTTCTTGTAACATTTTACTAAATTTTAAAGGGTTAACTAGCACGTAAAACAATGTTTATTTATTAGAAAGGTATTCGAATATACAATAATTTTCTATATCCGTAAATGTTCTAAATGACCATTCCTAACGATAATTAATTTATAATTGATGTCAACATTTTAGGTGTGATATATTTTTGGTATAATAATTCGTCATTTGTTATTAACACCGTGTCGCCTGTTTTTATTTATTTTATTATGTAAACCTGCAGATGAAATCTGCGGTCAGTAACTGTGGGAAAGACCGATGCACTGCAAAGGAACTCATCGTCCTCTTGTTGCATCTCTCGCCGTCGTCACCTACACAGAGGGCGCTCGATCCTCCACACACGGTCGGAAGGACGATTACTGTTCACAGGTAAACGTTCATAAGTTGTGCTTAACAGAATAACCTCAGGTGCGCGTCATTTTCACATAGTCGAGTGGCCGACTGGCGCCAGTCTGGCTGGCGCTTGCCTCACCTCATACAGGTGGGCTCTCTATAATACCGACACAGGTAACAATGGGTCGAGGCCACCTGCACGACTATGTCACAGATCTAAGTACCAATATCACTTATAAGAAGGGCAGAAATGCACACCTTTCTTTTAATTCATTTCATAAAAGTCTATGTATTTAGATTTTATTTTCACAGCGAGAATTTTTTTTCGCTCGTATATTTTTCTGTACAGCGCCCGTTTCGTAACGGATTTTTTTTTTATATAACTGCTACATCGTTGAGAATAAAAGTGAAGCGAAATTTTAATATTGTTTAAAATTTATGTTTACGATAATGATGTGACATGTAATTAATTGTATTTCACAGCGATAATGTATTTTTTATTATCTATTTTTCGGTACAGCGCCCGTTTCGTAATGGGAAACGTTATATAACTGCTACATAGTTGAGAATAAAAGTGAAGCGAAAATTTAATATTGTTAAAATGTTTACAATAATGATGTGACATTTAATTAATGGTTTTTCTTGCCGCGGGGATTATAAATAATTCCAGCTGAGATATAAACCAGATATACAATACGACCATATTATAATACTCAGTGCGTAAACATATATATTACATGTATTATTATAATTTATATGGAAGTGTCCACTTTTCGTTATCGCTACGACACTTCAAATATTGTGAAATAGTACGCTATTTATGTTTTAATAAAATGTAAACCTAATTATTCACAACACGAATTTGACGACAGAGATATACTAGCATTTATTCTGATTCGAACTCGAGATATTAAACTATTTAACAAAAGTAGACAGCAAACACATCATAAAAATTAACAAACACAATCATGTAAAAGTCTTGTTTATATTTAAATAATTAAACGAAGTATGATAGTCGACACATGACAAGTTTGATAATGAAGGTCTCTATACACGAGAAACGTTCTGTGTTGTGTATATAATTATATATACAATGTAGTACAAATGGCACAGGTAAAATGACACTAATAATGGCACAGTAGAAAATCACAGGTAAAAATTACACAAATGACTTTTCGATAAAAATGAAACAACGAAGTTATTATAAATATCACAAAGGTAAAAAAAACCCAGCTATATTTATTGTATGTGTTTCTATGCTCAACGGACTCGTTGAGTTATTTTCCGTTCCAACCAGTGATTCACGACAGGTTCACGACATGCCGTGATGTGTGCTATCCTGCGTGTGGGGAGATGCCTTGCTGCTATTCGGTAAGAGTAGTCTATGTGGCGGAAATGTGTTTCTTCTCTGACCAAGTGACAATATAATCGTGTGTTTCAGATCCAATAACCGCTGATTAATAATCAATGTGGCCCAGTGGTGTCGTTGACCAAACATTATTTTATCTATGCCTATAGAACTACAGCGCTTGAACTTAATTTGTTTTAATTAGCAAACGAAGTAGAGATCAAATAATAATGTTCTACTTCTGTGTTTTAAAATCGCGACCGGTATAAGAAGAATAGGTCCGTAGAAATATACATGTACACATGTAGGTCCAAAACACACGTTTAGGATGCTTAGTCCAGCAAGACGTGTATAACTCACAGAGCCGGGGCGGGACGTAGTCTAGAGGTAGAATGTTTGCCTGTGGCGAGATGAGTCAAGGGATCGATCCTCCACAGAGCAAAACATTTTATGGGCTATTTTCTGTTCCTGCCAGTGATCCTCGACTGGTTTATCAAATTCCGTGGTGTGTGTTATCCTGTCTATGGGATAGAGCACATAAAAGATCCCTTGCTGTTATTCGAAGAAGAGTAGCCTATGTGGCGGCAGCGGGTTTCCTCTGTGACTATGTGTCAATATAACCACGCGTATGATGTCCAATAAACGCTGATTTATAATCGATGTGTTCCAGTGGCGTCGTTAAACAAACTTTATCTTTAAATCTTTAAGTTTTATTGTTGTTTTTTTTACATCAACAGTAAGACTTGAATAGGTAATATCTCCTTTTATCTATCATACCATTCGTTTTATTCCGTAAACTTTCATTTGATTACTTGACTCATTTTGTTATTATATTACCGGACTTGCATTCCTACCGGACTTGAGGTTCCTTTCACACCGGCGCACCGGTTAGCAACAAAACATAAATTTAGTTTACAGTGGCCTGGTAAGTGAAAGTTCATTGACAACGAATTGAACGTACTGACCATTTTGGCAAATTAAATGCTAAATAATGCACTCTTGAGGTAGAATGTCTGACTGTGGCGGGATGGGTCAAAGGATCGATCCTCCACAGCGCAAAACATTTTATGGGCTGTTTTTCGTTCCAGCCATTGATACACGACTAATTTATCCAATTTCGTGGTGTATGCTATCCTGTCTATATGGAATAAAAGACCCCTTGCTCTTTTTGGGTAAGAGTAGCCCAGGAAGCGGCGACAGCGGGTTTCCTCTGAGACCAGGTGTCAAAATAACCATGCGTCTGACGTCCAATAACCGCTGATTTATAAACGAAGTTTTCCAATTAAATGGCGTCGTTAAACAAACGAAATAAACTTTAGCTTTTTTATAAAAACGAAACATAAATTTAGTTTACAGTGGCCTGATGATAAGTGAAAGTTCATTGACAACGATTTGAACGTACTGACCAGTTTGGCAAATTAGATGCTAAATAATGCGCACGTGCACACCAGTGAGTGGAACTCCACGCGATTGTTGGTGTTGATTTACGGCAGCAGCTGTGCATGTCGCGAGCTGGACGGGACGTAGCCCAGCGCAAGAGCGTCCGCGTGAGGTTCCATAGGTAGAAGGATCGATCCTCATCAATGGAACCGTTGTAAATATTCACTTTGTCAAATTCCCCCATATGCTGTCGTGCGATGGCCTGGGTGAAGTTGACATAAAAGACCCCTTGCTGTTATTCGATAAGAGTAGCCTATGTTGCAGCAGCGGATTTCTTCTGAGAACAGGATTGTATCTGCCTTTACTGCTTAGTAGTCTGGCAAAGGCTGCTAATGTCAGTAGAACAATTCAGATACATTTTAAAAAATGAGTACAAGGACTAAATTATCAAGTTTCTGATTTAGTTCAGTGGGTAATGGGGGTGGGGGATCATGAACTTTGCAGGTGGGCAGTACATCTCAATACAATTCGTTTTCGATTAGGATGTACCTCAGAAATCCCCTGGTGGCGGCCATATTGAAATCCTGTGTATATTTCCATCAATATCTTCAATTTTGGGGCACGTAACGACATACTTTCAATGACTATCCCATTGTTTTCATGGTCATAGAATGCAAATGGCTTCATGTAACGTCCATCATCTTGAATTTGAATATGGCCGCCAACTGGTGTATATTTAGTCGGACGGACGGACGGACGGATGGATGGACAACAGGATGGACGGACAACAGGATGGACGGATGAATTGAAAATTTACTCTATTACAACGCAGTACTTGATGAAGGTCTGGCGTCTCCCCACCCCCATTAAACTTTTGAAAAGTAGACTTTTTAAAAGCAAAATCATAATTGCATTATCAGGGCACATCCTGAAGGTAGCCAATTTAGCCAATCGCTATTATGTTTTTAACTTTTTAGTAATTGGCTAACAATATTTATGTAAAGTAACCTTGTTTTAAACATATTCTTAAAAATAGCACAATTTTTCGAAAATTAACCACAAGAAAATCACGATCAGTGTAAGCTCTTGTCAATAGCGAAATGTCTGTTATCAGAAGCAGCCCGAACCCACACCCACCCACCCGCAACCTCAGCAGATCAAGCAGACGCAGAAGGAATGTTATGTCTCTCCATGACATTATTTATCTTTTGAACCTTTCAAATATGTTGGATTGACATAACCAAATGATACCGACTCCAATCCAGAGTGAGTACCCTGCAAGGCTCAAAGTGTAGGTGTACTTCCACTTACACCACCGACCAGTGTCCACAACTGGTTTAAGCAAAAGCCGTGGTACGTACAGTCCTGTCTGTGGAAAAGTGCATATAAAAGATCGCTTGATACTAATCAAGTTTAGCGGGTTTCCTCTATCATACTGTCGTGGACATGCGGTCGAGGCAGCTGGACTGAGTAACCATGACAGACGTGCTTGAACCTTAATTGGATATAAGCACGTAAATAAGTTATAATTAACTAACTAACTTTTATATTGCACATAGCTTAATCACACATTGTAGTTACCAAAACCTATATTTATATCAACATCTGGATGAAACCTAAACTCCTAGTTCCATTTTCGCATTAAATAAGCGTGACAAATGAAGTCATTTTTATTGATGGACACTAAAATGTTTGCCATCAATTACCAACAGGTGCGCAATCAGGCCGTCGACTGGTCTGCCTATCTGAAACATGACTGGACACGCTGACAAATTACGCCCATTGCCGTCACGGCCACCTGTGGGAGGGAAGTGTCGTCGTGTCAGTCTGAAATCACCTTATCTTTCACCGTCCTAGCATGTTTGTATTATCAATCCAGATAATTAAATTACAGCCTGTCTAAACTGTTGATCATGATATCAAGTTCAAGTTCTTTATTTGCCATAAATATAAACAATATACATACATGTACAATGTGTATATACAAATATAGTCAAACCTGTCTTAAGCAGCCATCTAAGGGAGTAACAAAAAGTGACCTCCTAAGACAGGTGGCTGCTTAATACAGATTCTTATGCACTATAATTGATGATTTGGGAGAATATTCTGGTGACCCTTTAAGACAGGTGGCTGCTTAATACAGGTGGCCGCTCAAGCAGGTTTGACTATACAAAATACAGGTGGAGAGTGATTTAAGAATTAATGTTAAAATTAAGAATAGTGAAAATGTTGATTATGATATAGCATTGCCGATGTACAAGGAATACAAGTCCATAGAAACCGAGGCGTTGTTATAGGCCCGATATCAATGATTATAATAGGCTATACAAGTTACACATATATTATAATAGTTAATATAATGTCCTATATGTAGAATATCATCATACGCTACAATCTTCCTGGCCTCTGTTCCTACGGACTTGTAGCCCTTTATATCTACGTACTAGAGTAGGAATATGATATACATGTATACATTGTAGTCCTAAACATGATCCTTGCTGGTATTCAATAAAGAGTAGCCGATGTGGCGGTAGCGGGATTTCCCCGTGACCAAGTGTCGATACAACCGTGCGTTTGACATCAAATAACCGATGATTAGTGGTGTCCTTAAAAAAACCACTTTATCTGTATCAACCGTCTTTTGAAAATATTAGTTACGGTCATAAGAATTTCGTTATGCTGCTACAGCTAAGCGTAGAACTTTACTGTAACTATACTCTACTGTATCCCCCACTAGAATCAATCATCCTATACATATATCTCTACATGTATGTACAAAAAGTATTTAGTATAATCTTATAATTATAGTACTATATTGTAGTTACCGTTATACATGTACTGTTATAACATTTACCATCTTGCCAAAATCTTGTTTCTGATTCAAACGTGTATTATCTTGTTCTTGTGTGCTGTAAAAGTAAAGTTTGTTTTATTCAACGACGCCACTAGAAACACATCGACTATAAATCAGCGGTTATTGGACGTCAGACGCATGGTTATATTGACACATGG
>JAULBR010107290.1:0-20408 GCA_032355825.1 Melanodrymia aurantiaca | reverse complement strand
ATGGTTGGAAGGGTGTGGGAGGGGGTTGTGGGGGTGGGTGGGGGTGGTAGGGGGTGGTTGTGAAAGTCAAGTTCTTTCTTATTGCTTTTCATGTAAAAACATCGGTCCACAGTTGATCATTGTTTTATAATAGAATTAGAAGGGGTTAAAGTTTATTTAATGACACCACTGGAACACATTGATTATTAATCGGCGGTTATTGGATTTCAAACACACGGTTATATGGACACCTAGGAAAGCCACTGCCGCCACATAGGCTATTCTTCTTCGAATTACAGCAAGGGGTCTTTTATGTGTACTTTCCACGGACAGGATAGCACCCACCACAGCCTTTGATGCACCAGTTGTGGATCACTGGTTGGAATGGGAAATAACCCATCAAACTCATGCGCTGAGCTACTCCCACACCTGAATTAGAATGGGAAGGAATAGAGTGGGTCATACACAATCCTATTTTTGTAAAACTACTTGGCATTTAAAATCTTGATCTAGTATAATCTTTTAAGTCAGTGGTAATTATGAGATTGGGATCTCGGTAACTATGTGTGGATATTTTGGGAATCTGACTGCTTTCATCCAATCAATGACACTAGCATGATTACGTCAGATTCTATAGCATCATCATAAAGATGGAAATCAGCAACTATCTGTGAACAGTTTGCGCTTGCATGCCGAGAGGATTTATTTATAATTACTTTTCTATTTAATACAGAGTCGTTACTCATCGGGAAGGAAGATCACAGGATGGGATAATGTCAGGGGTCGAAATTATGTTTTTACCACGTTCAAAGGAATGGCGAATTCTATCACAAAATTTAATATCCGTTTAAAAATTATGCTAGTAATTATTTGATGGAAGAAATAACAGATCTAATAAAGATGTTTCATCGCAGAAAAAAAAGACGTTTTGTTAAGCAGGATTACTACAGAAACCGAATTCAAGAACAAGCATCTATTTACAAACAATAATCACAGACCGATTTTGATATTCTATGCTTTATTTCCACTTTCATAAGGCCAAGCAAAATAATTTGTGTGGTTACCTGACCGACCCTAGAAAAACTCTGAGACCCTAAAGTTTTTAAGGAAAATAAAAAAATGGAAAAAAGCATTGCCGACCAGGCAAGTCTAAATCCATATATTGTAGCCAAATAGCGGATATATTTGGGGGTTTTCCGGAAATTTTATTTAATTTTTTTTACAATGTTTAATTTTTTCGCAAATTTGAAATGCAACCCAAAATTCCAGGTTTTTTGGCCATTTATGATTTTCAAGAAGACCTGTTGAAACAATGAATTCATAGCAACGCAAACCATATATTTTAAGATCGGCAGGGCATCCTCTATCAGATTATCACTGGCTAATGGTTGTTATTCTCAATAGTTATTATCAATACATGACACCTTGAACAAGTTGGGTGGCAAGGACTTATATGCTACAAAACATGTCTGGTTTATCAAATTCTGTTTTGTGTGCTATTCTGACTATGGGATAGTGCACATAAAAGACCCCTTGCTGTTTTTTGGTAAGAGTAGCCCACGAAGCGGCGACAGCGGGTATCCTCTGTGACCATGTGTCAATATAACCATGTGGCTGACGTCCAATAACCGCCGATTTATAATCGATGTGTTTCTAGTGGCGTCGTTAAATAAAACAAACTTTACTTTTGTAGTGCAAAGAATAATTAATATTTATAAATTTCTGAATAGAAAATCGGCCACTACTTGAAGGATGTTAAAAGCGATCTTCCCTTGATCCTGCACGGAGAGTCTGGCTGTGGGAAAACATGCATCGTGGCGGCGGCAGTACGAGATTCGTGGCGCGTGCTCGGAACGCGAGGGAACATTATCATCAGGTAAACATAATACATACATTTTGTTTGTTTAATCAGCGGTTATTGGATGTCTTCGAATAACGGCAAGGGATCTCTTATATGCACGTTCGTACAGATAGAAAAACACCTACCACGGCCTTTGATAGACCCAACGGTTCCACAGAGGGCGTTCGACCTATCGAACCTCGGGTGGACATTCTTGTGCTGAACTAGGTGTTCAAGTAGCACGTTAAACAAACAAACTTTATGATAGTAATCAATATACCCATCAAACATGTCATTTATGCGTTTTAACATGTAATAATACATGAACAAATTACGTTTTTAGTAACTTTAAATATATTGATGTGAATTATGTATGCAGATTCCTGGGCACGACACCAGACAGTTCCAACATAGCATCTCTGCTAACAAGTACAATTCTGCAAATCAGACGAATATATGGAGTGGATACGAGAAACCAAATGCCAATGGTACGTAAAATATTAAATAGAAACTAAATCGTCCAATTGACGTAATTGATCCGTACCTGGAGCGGGGAGTAGCTCAGCTGTAGAGCGTCTGTCTGTGGCTCGATGGGCCGAAGGATCGATCCTCATCAGAGGCCCCGTTGGTTTATTTCCCGTTCCAACCAGTGATCGACGACTGAACCATCAAAGGTCGTGGTGTGTGCTATCCTTTCTGTGGGAAAGTTACACATAAAATATCCCTTGCCGGTTAATAGATACACCTTGGATAAAACAGTAAACATACCTTCGAAGAAAAGTAGAGGTTTTTACTCTGTGACCAAGTGTCAATATAACCGTGCGTTTGACATCCAATAATCGTTGATTAATAATCAATGTGTCCCAGTGGTGTCGTTAAACAACCAACTTTATCGTTTTTTTATTATCCAATAACCGTTGATTCATAATCAATGTGTTCCAGTGGAGTCGTTAAACAAACACACTTTATCTTTCAGGACATCAAAGACTTATCTCAGTTGTTCCAGGACACGCTCAACCTGGCTACGAAGGAAAGTCCTCTAGCTTTATTTTTTGATTCCCTGGATCAGCTTGATACAGCCGGCGGTTCACGTCAGTTACTGTGGTTGCCACAGAAACTACCGCCTAACATGAAAATGGTGATCTCCACATTGACAGAACCACAGTTTGAAATATTTCCCAGACTTAAGGTAGGCCTAAGCATTATCGGTACTTGTTGGTTCTTTGTTGCTGTTGTTGTTTCAACTTTACATCGTGAATGCATTTTAAGTAGGCCATATCTTTATGTTCTTGGTTTATCAATATGCCACTAGGTACATGTATGTCATCTCGATTGTGTCGCTGTGTCCCTTCAACTCTGCCTTCTACAGAAATACGTATTTGGCCATGTCTTGTCGTTTAGATTCCTATTAACATCAGTTATAATGTTAAATAATATCACGTGTTTACTTCTGAACATGAAAATAAATGACAGCATACATAAATATTAACAACAAGACAGCTGCCATGATCATCTCGACTTTGTCGAAGTGTCCCTTCAACTCAGCCTTGTGCACAGATACGCATTTGACGATGTCATTGTGTCGTCTTTTCTATTCACCAGACTCTATTTCCACATTCCTCGTGCTACATCAGCATCCCAAAGCTATCGGAAGAAGAGGTCATCCGCATCCTAGACGCGTGGCTCTCATATCGCAGACGACAGTTGACGCCATCGCAGAGGAAGGTCGTGGAGGACGCATTCCAGATGTGTCCACTGCCTCTCTTCCTCAAGATGTCCATAGACCAGGCCTGCCAATGGCGTTCATTCACTCCGCCAGACGCGTCAGTGTTGCAGCATACGATTGGTCAAAGCATCAACAGTCTGTTTGAAAAGATTGAAAGTCTACATGGGAAGTTGTTTGTCTCCAAGGCACTAGGATACCTTACTATAAGTACGTGTTTTAAAACTGAAATCCACAGTAATTTGAATATTTGACATTCATACGTCATGTGACATACTAGAGAACGGGGCGTAGTCCAGCGGTAAAGCGTGTGCCTAAGGTTCGATAGGTCGACGGATCGATCCTACACAGTGGGCTATTTCCCGTTCCAATCAGTGACTATGTGTCGATATAACTATGTTTGACATCCAATAACCGCTGATTAATAATCAATGTGTTGCAGTGGTGTCATTAAACAAACTGTATCTTTATCATGTGACATGATACATGTAGATACTTGATTTAAGCAACATCTATTTCTGTTCCAAATTAATAGGCATGATTGGTCAAGAGCCCTGAGGTTTCGCCTATATGTAGATCTTTCCCAAGTCAGGTAATTAATTGATGGAATTAATGTTTCAATTGGATTCCGAATGCATTAAAATGGATATGCAATGTTATGGGGTTTTGAATTGCGTAGGTGAGACCATGCAAACCACAAGAAACCTCTAAACAATGTAAAGAAGGATTCCATTTGTTTTGAATTGCATCAATTTTAAAACTGAAATATATGATATACATGTACTATAACATACAAACAACAAACTTAATCTTTTTGCAGGTAGATCTGGTCTTTCAGACAGCGAGCTTGAAGACTTGCTGTCTTGTGATGATGGCGTGCTGAATGAACTCTACACTTACTGGACGCCTCCTATCCGTCGGTTACCTCCCCTTCTACTAGTTAGGTTGAAAAATGAACTGGGAAATTATTTAGGTATTGTTCATACATCTTTTGTTTACAAATGTCGATAATCATAGACTAAATTAGACCGAGAAAACTCTGAATGACAAGAATATAGATGTAAGAGGGTCGTCCAGGCAACAAAATGTCCATTTAGACCCTTGTCCGAGTTTTCTCTGACTAAGACTAAATTACCTCCCTGTATAATGCAAACATAGATGTATTAGTATATTGCTATCAATTTCTTGCATGCATCACGAGGCTAACGAGCCTAATATTATTAGAAATCTCGTTGGAGTATTATTTTTAGTGATAATATGACTTGGATATCTTTTCTTCAGTGGACCGAGGAGCTGATGGGTTTAGAGTTTTCTTCTGGTATCATCGTCTGTTTGTAGAAGCTGCTAGAAAGCGCTACTGTGCTAATCCAGGCGTCTGCCGAGTTCTACATGCTGCTCTGGCAGACTACTTCGCTGGTACCTGGGCTGATGGTTAGTTCGTTTGTTAGTTAGTTAGTTAACTGTTAGGTAGTTAGATAGTTAATTATAACTTATGTATGTGCTTATATCCAATTAAGGTTCAACTGCGTCTATCATGATCACACAGTCCAGCCACCTCGACCGCCTGTTCAGGACAGAAGTTAGTGTTAGTATGATAGAGTTAGTTAATTATAACCTATGTCCATGCTTATATTCAATTAAGATCAAGTACATATGTCATGATCACGTAGTCCAGCTGCTTCGACCGCTTGTTAAGGACAGACGTTAGTGTTAGTGTGAAGTAGCAAGGGATATTTTATATGCTCTTTCCCAAAGACAGGACAGTACATACCATGGCCTTTGTTAAACTAGTTATGGACACTGGTCGGTGTAAGTGGAAGTATACCTACCAATTGAGCTTTGTGTAACACTCGCTCTGGGTTGAAGCCCGTACTTGGATTAAAAATTCCATATGCCACGAATGGGATTCGAACCCAGTACCTACCAGATGTAAACTTGATCTGTTAACCAGCGCAATGGAGAGGGTGTTTGAACCGTAGGACCACATACGACTAGCGTGTAGCTAAAGAGTCCAGATTTGAGCTTTAATTGGGACTTTAGTTATATAGTTTCATAAAATATTTACTGTGTTTTCTGTTATAAATTCATAATACTACTTCTCTCTCATTTATAAGGTGTACATACTAAAATAATTAAGTTCAGTGTTTTACATTTTCAGGACAGACGAAGCCATATACAGATACAAACGGAAAGTCAGGGACCGAAAATCGTCACGTGGCTTCACAGCCAATCAAATTCGATAAAATATATAATTTACGAAAACTTAACAATTTGCCTTTTCATCGAATTGCTGCAAATCAACTCGATCTAGTCAGGAAAGAATGTCTGTGCAATTTTGAATTTATTCTCGCCAAGCTCAAAGCTGTTGGAGTAAGGTGTGTGTAAACGTTGACCTTTGATTTTACTGTTACTCATAACATTAAATACACGAACTAACAGACATCCCATGTGTCATATGACATGTATTACTAGTATCTAGTTCTAAAAGTCAGTAAATAGTACTAATTTACACGCGTTATAGGGGTGTTATTAAAACTACCATACATTTAAATGATGCAAATATAGAAGTAGACAGTCTATCGTCATTCCTGTCAGTCCTCAAGATATTTTACATATGTTTTGCTGTTACATACATTAAGTTTGATAAGTAGGATGGTTTTGTTATTGACGATGATGATGATGATCATCATCATCATCATCGTCATATTATTATTATTATTATTGTTTTTGATGGTAACACCAATGATGATGTTGTTAATTCTGAGGATGATCGATAATGATGTGAATGATATTTATGATGAGGATGATTATGCTACTAATGAATATCATAACAATGATGAGTATGTTACTAATGGATATGATACTAATAAAGATTATACTAATAAAGATGATGATGATGATGATTATAATGATGATGATGATGATAACGATGATAATGGAGCTGTGGATTATGAGGATGATCTTAATGATGAGGACGATGCTGATGTTTAGGATGATTATAATCATCACTATCATGGTCAATTCTGAAGACGTCCTAAATGAAGGTCTGAACAGCATTTAGTTACGAGGTTTGAAACTCCACTGAGCACGGTATAATAGCGTATTAAATGTATTATTTAGGCAGGTTCTGGACGACATGATAGAGGCCCGCGTCATGTTTCCTGGTGATTCTCAGATAAAGACTGTGTCGGAGGTCCTTCAGTTGTCTCAGAAGAGCTTGGCACACAACCCTGATGAACTGCCATCTCACATCATAGGACGCATAAGACGCACAAGAGTGAGTGACTTGAGAATGGATTGACTCCACTTAGATAGTATATAGATCACTACATGAAACCCCTAGGAGCATTCATGTTTGTATCACTACGGACCATCATATGCCAAGCAACTACATGTACATGTAGGTGCAATATATTGAAATGCTGACGATATTCACTGTACATTTTTTATGACATGGAGAGGGTTTGGTATTACTTAAAGACTCACTCGCCGATTTTCCGCTCTTCTGAATCTACAGACAATAGCAGTGACCTTAGAAGAGTTCTAACTTTTTTCTTTATGTTTTGGCAAGGTTTTCGTACTACATGTACGTGTACGGTTAACAAACAACTTTACAAAATATACTACTAATTATTACACATTGACATTTCTGTTGATATTTATATTCATATAATAAATCTATGCAATAATGTACATGAACAAGGACAGTGTTTCCTCTTCTGTTCAAATAAATCTCATTTGCGTATAACTCGATTTAATACTTCGTCACGTGATCTCGCTTTTCGTGTTAAAATGGTTAGTTTGGGTCATTAATTGTAGTCACCTTGTGTTCATTTTCATGAATTAGTTCAGAAGAAAGTCTGGATGAAATTGCATTTAAGATGTTGTTTTTGTTGTTTAGGGTCTGGAGACGCTGATAGCTCAATGTGAGAAAACACCAAAATGCTACCTCCTGCCCAACCTACCTGTACTGAACCCTACAGGAGGCCCACTCCTACACTGCATGGCCGAGCACACGGCCGAGGTGACGGGCATCGACATAACCACAGACGGCAGGAAAATCGTCACGTGTAAGATACTTATTATTTTAGAGTGTGTACGAAAAACGTTCGTACAAGTAGAACATGGCGGGACGTAGCTCAGCGCAAGAGTGTCTGCCTGAGGCTCGATTGGTCGAAGGATCGATCCTTCTCAGGGGACCCGTGAGTTGTTTCCCGTTCCAACTAGTGATCCACGAGTGGTCTATGAAAGGTTGTGGTGTGTGCTATTCTGTATGTGGGAAAATGCACATAAAATATCCCTTGCTGTTATTCGACGAAGAGTGGTCTATGTGGCTGCAGCAGGTTTCCAATGACGAGTAGTATAATATAAGCACATTTTCTAAAAAAGCTTTCACGTCGTCGTGGACGTAAGGGTTGGCTTAAGCCAGAAGTCATGTCTACAGCAAGCGTCTGCTACAACACTTGCTTTGAACGTTGACGTTTAACATCTTGACCATAAAAGCTTTCAGAGCATTTATCCTTTTACAAAATAAATAACTAAATCACCTATTTTTTTACAGGTTCATACGACAATTCTGTTAAAATCTGGGACGTTTTGACCGGAAAGATGATACATTCGTTTGATAACGTGGGTGATAGACCTTCAAAAGTGATGATCTGTTATAAAAATACCATCGTATGTGTGCAGACGTACAGTGCTTTGTTGGCTTTCGAAATGGCCGCTGGGGCCCAGCAGAGATTTAAGATTGACATGAACGTAGAGAAAGCGTGTGTTTGTAATGCTGGTGAAAACAAAACAAGACTTGCTGTATTCAGCGGGACGTCGTTCAAACTACGTAGTGCTAGATCTGGAAAACAGGTGGGACACGATGAGTGTTCTTTGCTTGATGTCGGGGAAGAGTTTGGACAAGGATCTATTTGTACAGGTGAGGTTGTCTGTAAAGATAAAGTTTGTTTGTTTAACGACACCACTAGAACACATTGGTTATGGATCAGCAGTTATTGGATAAAAAGCTAGTTTGTTTGTTTAACGACACCACTAGAAACCGTTGATTATTAATAAGCGGTTATTGGATGCCAAACGCACAGTTATATCGACACAGAGAAAACCTGCTGCCGCCAAAAAGGCTACTTTTCTTCCAATAACAGCAATGGATCTTTTATGTGCACTTTCCAACAGAGAGAATAGCACACACACCACATCCTTTGATAGCCGCCAGTGATCACTGAATGGAACGGGAAGTAACCCAACGGATCCCCTGAGGAGGATCAATCCTTTGACCCAATGAGCCTCATGTGGACATTCTTGCGCTGAGCTACGTCTGGCTCCTGTTTGTCTGCAAGATTTTTCTTTTACTTCATCCACATAATTATATAAATCTTTCGAAATATATAATATATATTTTAATACGAGCTTCAATTGTGTTTTACAGAAATATAAAATTTTATTTTATTTTATTTTATTTTATTTTATTCAGGATGTAGTACACTGGTCGCGGTCTCTGTAAGCAACAGAATTTTCCTGTACGACTTGTTGGCTACACAGTTCTACGAGGACGTGTTGCGTATACCGGATATTGATGAAACCATTCAGGATCTCGTGGTGTGCATGACGTTCACTTCATCTGGAAAACGTATCGTCATTGGGGGCGGAGTTTCCGTGACCTTTTACGTGATTGACATTGAAGAAAAAACGGTTATTCAATCACTTCCAGGTAAGAGAACGCTAAAATTCATAAAAACGTGTATAATTACAATTCAATACGTTATACCCATTAATAAAATATTGGTCGCACATTGAATACATGAATCACTATACAGTGTACATCTTTAAATAAACTCTTAATTCCCAATCCTCACCTTCACAGGATAAAGCCGATAACCAACGTCATTAACCAGTTATTCTCTATTTATCGAGTGGTGGCCAGTCATTCCAGTTTGCACTCTATTTTTTTCGACCCACTATTTTATTAGTTTTTTCTTAAACCCACTATTTTATTAGTTTTTTCTTAAACCTACTATTTTATTAGTTTTTTCTATTTAAAATACCTTTCAGTGGCCTGAAACTTAAGATGGATGATGGTTTTAACAAGTAGATGTCATTGTTATGTGTTACTTTCTGGTAATGTCGATCGCTGTATAACGCTGCCATTATGTCCCTCTCTAATTCTTGAAATCGTGCTTGTAAATTTCCAGGCGTACGACACGACCGCATGGCGTCATTTGTACACATAACCACTGACGACAGATATCTGATAACGGCAAGCTGGGAGAAGATCGTCATCTGGGACACGAAGACGTCATCTCGCTATCCAGTTCTTAAACACTCCACTCGCGCCGTCACCAACGTTGCTACAGTCGACGGCAACATCATGGCCAGTATAGCAAGCGACGCCACAGTCAACTTGTGGGACCTATCACGTGACGACGCGTCGACACATCCGGGCAACAACGTCAGTCTACCGGACAACGACATCATGAGTTCGTCTGATGCAAAGAAACAGGTCATGACGCAGATTAACAATCCCGGACAAATTGTTTCACCAGTACAAGAAATAGACGACGCCTTCCATATTCGGTCAGTTAATGTTTTGTTTTGGGGGTTTTTTCTATTCGGTCAGTTAATGTTTATAATAGATATAATTATTATTGTAAACTTTTGTTCTTTTTCAGTCCCTTTAGAAATTATTTTTGGAAAATCTCAAGACACTTAACTCAATGAAAACACTATACTAGTAACTTGTAGGTAGAAATCACTTTAACCCCATGAAAAAACTATACTCACTACATGCAGTCAGAAACCACCTTAACCCCATGAAAACACTATACTAATAAGCTAAGATTAAGCCTACGCACAACTGCCTCACTAGCATTATAGTGGTTAACGTATCGAGCTTAAGACTGGTTGGTACTGGGTTCGAATCCCTTTCGTGGCACGAGGGATTTTTAATCCCATTACCGGCTCCAACCCAGAGTGAGTGCTCCGCAAGGCTCAATGAGTAGGTATACTTCCACTTACAACATGTCTTTGCGAAAGTGCATATAAAAGATTCCTTGCTATAGGCCTATTATCAAACTAACTTGATCTTTTATCAATTTTAGCGATATCTTGCTGACCACCAATCCACGTTATGTGTTGCTGTACGGTAACGTCGATCGCCAGGGCATGAAGAGACAATTCCTACGAGTTTACGATCTGGCCACGTGCAGAGCTGTTAGACAGATCAAACTGGTGAGTAGTTCAATAGTTTAATTATTGAAATTTGAGTTTTTAGGAATGTGCTCACATTGTGTTGCAATTATTCAGAAATTCCCGACAATAACACCAAAATTGACTTTGTGTCATAATATATATGTTGGGTTAGACTAATTACTAAAAACAACCAAAAACAACCAAAAACTACAGCAAAACAAAACAACCCAAGCATTCTGTCAATAAATAAAGTGTGTTACTTTAACGACACCTCTGGAACACATGTATTATTGGATGTCAAACGTACGGTTATATTGACAATTGGTCACAGAGAAAACTCGGTGCCTCAACATAGGCTACTCTTACCAAATAATAGCAAGGTATTTTTATGTGCACTTTCCCACAGACAGGATAGCAAACACCACGGCCTTTGATAGACCAGTCGTGGATCACTGGTTGGAACGAGACATAACCCAATGGGTTCCCTGAGGAGGATCGATCATTTGACCAATCGAGCCGCATGCAGACGGTTTACTGTCAATGACTTAGCATTTTGAATGTTTCAATAAGCCGTTCTGTTCATTCTATTCCAGGAGGAGCGGGACATACATTGTAGCTCAGCAGTAGAATGTCCGCCTGTGACAAAGCATTTTTATGGGCTATTTTCAGTTCCAGCCAGTGAAACACGTCTGGTTTATCAAATTCCGTGTTGTGTGCTATGCTGTCTATGGGATAGTACACATAAAAGACCCCTTGCTGTATTTCGGTAAGAGTAGCCCATGAAGTGGCGACAGCGGGTTTCCTCTGTGACAATGTGTCAATATAACCATGAGTCTGACGTCCAATAACCGCTGATTTATAATCGATGTGTTTCTAGTGGCGTCGTTAAATAAAACAAACTTTACTTTTTTTACTATTCCAGGACAAAGATAAATCCAGCTACCAGGTGGCAATGGTTGGAGACAGACAGGCGCTTGTCGTGGAGTGGACAGGAAAAGTCCAACTCCTTGATCTAATCTCTTCTAATTATATTGGTCAGCTGTCAGAAAATATTCCACAACATTCGACATTGCCGCAGGATTTGATGGTCGTCAGAAATTCTACAGGTTCGTAGCATCTCTATAGATGTATCATTGATAGTGAAAAATAACTTAGACATGGGTTTTTTTTTTGGGTCATATCTAGGTCTTTCACCGGAATTTCTTTGAAAATTCAGCAATAATATTATCATTTTACTTTTTTTTTTATTATTAAAATATATATTTACTTAAATTTGATTGCTTACAATATCCAATGTGTTTGTACTAGCTTAATCATTTTTGGGAAAAGTACACATTAAGCTATTATTACCATTTGGATGATGAGTAACACATACATGTATATTGATATAGTAAGTAATAAGATCTAAGTAAATGTTACTTTTAATCATATGAAATGCACCATTACTGGGGCATTAGGGAGGGATAGGTTGCATTAGTTGTGCAAGCAAGGTGGCATTCGTCTTAAAACTAGACAGTGTCTTTAAATGCATGTAATAATAATAATATGTGTGTTGTGATGGACGTAATACAAACCGATATTTGCTTTTGTTTCTGTTGTAGAGGTTTTGACTTTATCCGACAACCGGCTTGACGTCATGCTCTACAGTTTGGAAACATGTAAATGTACCGAGACTATTAAAGCTGGGCAGGCTGAGAAAATAACTGCATTTGTTGTGAGTACTCGTATCGGCTAATACCCATTTTTTTACAATTGTTTCCTACAATATTGATTCATTATTATAACTATTTGAGAAGTGTTAACAAATGTTATATTACCCAGAAATAAATTACAAATAGCATTAAATACGCACGTACGGTGGCATCAATGTTAAAATTATGGAGCTAATTTCACATTTAAACAACCTAAGTCTGGTTTACGACTAGTTGTGGACGTAAACATACATAGAGAAATTTCGATAGCTAACTGTTAGTAACACGACTATGGTTAGTAGCTGAGACTTCATGATTTTTTGGTAATTTGTGACATATCACACGTGGACGCTATTCGTTCCTGGAGACAATTATTTTTAATTATATTTTGGGAAACACTTTTAGTCAGATAGTTACGTTTACGTCCGCAACTAATGGTAAATGTTTTGTGAAATTGGCTCCAGGAATGTACTGTTAACCGGGAAGCAAACACCTGTTTGTCGCCTAAGTTGACAAAATATGTATGGACAATATCGTTATCACTGTCGAGTTACATTTCGGCGGAACCGTTCAAAAATAGCGCCACAATCACCATAAGAAATTCATGGCGCATTCATTTTAAAATTGAGAAATTCAAAATTACAGCCTCCACCCTCCTTTGCCTCGTCCGTATCGGTCTCCGACCGGGCTCACGCGCTCCTTCCGTGCTAGCAGTCGCGTGCGATAACCCCCTCTCACATCCCCCCCCCCCCTCACTTTCCTATCATGGACAATAGGGCTGGCGAGGTCAGAACTCTTGCCCAAGATAGGCGTCTGCTATAACAGCTTGCTCTGAATGTGGACGTTAAACCAACTGAACTGAACTAAATCACTGTCGACTGTTTTAATGCAGATAAACGCCGCAGAGAGCACGCTTGTGGCGGCCACGTTGAAGGGACCGTACCTGGTATACGACCTCACGTCTCACAGCTTCTTGTACCGGTTCGACTCCACAGGCATCAATGTGAAGAACTTCCACGACTCCAAAGTGACAGATGATGACAGATACTTGGTGGTGCGTGAACAGTCCGGTGACGCCTCCCATCTCTTAGTATGGGAACTGAAAACACGTACGTCACAAGTGAAATATTAGAATAATCATATCATAAGTGAACATCAAGAGTTTGTTTGTTTAATGACACCACTGTAAAACATTGATTATTGGGTGTCAAACGCATGGTTATAATGGCACTTTGTTACAGAGGAAGGTTACTTTTCTTCAAATAACAGCAAGGCATCGTTTATATGCACTTCCCCACAGACAGGATATCACACACAGCGGCCTTTGATATACCAATCGTAGATCACTGGTTGGAATGGAAAATAACCACAAGAGATTATCAGTCATTTTACCACGCGAACCTCTGGGATGCTCTTGCACTGAGCTACGTCCTACTCCTTAAAAGTCCATAACTGCATCAATGTATTACAGTCGTAAAACTAAAATACACTTCTAGACATAATGTTTTCAAAATTAAAAGCATGTTGTCAATATGAACCGTTCCGTTACGAAACAATTGTTACACATCGTATATAAGCGTTGTTGAACAAATCTTGAAATCTGAAAAATCTTTAAAATATGGTAACATTAACCACTTGCATTAACATGTGAACTTCTATTTTTGCAGGTCGTATCCATGCAAGGCTAGCAACAGACACATACGACATAGATAATAACAACATCTCGAATGCAACTAGTCTCAGAAAGTTTGTCATTCTGGACAACAGAACTGTGTTGGCATCCTACAGTGATGACATGCTCCGGTCACATGACCTCAGATCTGGTAAGATAGTTATTGTTATTTTTAAATGTTGGGATGGTAGGTTTCCATGTAGAATAGTCGGTCAGGTTTAATAATAGCACACAGGGCATCACGTTTTGGAACAAACTGAAACGGATGTAAATGAGAACACTTGTATTTTGTGCCAGTCGCCTTTTACTGAATAAAGTCTGTCTGTCTGTCTGTTTCGTTATTGAGATTTCTGTCCAATCTAGTATCTGTCTAAACTACATTTAGTTGCACCGTAGGCTATAGGGACTGTAGAACGGGGGTGTGCCCATGGTCTAGTCGTACTATCTAACTCTCTGTTATCTGAAACTCTCTTCAGACTTGTTCATCATGTCTGTCCCACATGTTTCCTGTTCAAACATAATTATCTTTGTGGATATCATCATGTCTTTTTAATGTAATAGTTTGGTATAAATGTTGATCAGGTCAACTGATTGGTGAGGTTCACAGTCGAGGCGGCGTTCTGTGGATCTGCAATCAGGCAGACAGTCCGTACATCCTGACACACAACAATGTCAACGACGACAACATCATCAGACTGTGGGACAAGACTTCACTTCAGTGTATCGCTTCATACTCGCCAGACTACAGGGTAAGAGATAGAGAATACTAAACGAGTTCTATGTATTATAAGGCAGCAGGGCATAGCTCAGTGGTAGAGCATCGATCCTCCTCAGTGGACCCGTTGGGTTATTTTTTCCGTTCCTACCAATGATCCACGACAGGTCTATCAAAGGCCATGCTGGGTTATTTCCCATTCCAATCAGTGATCCACGACCGATCTATTAAAGGCGGTGGTGTGTTCTATCCTGTCTGTGGAGAAAGTGCACATAAAAGATCCCTTGCTGTCATTCGAAGAAGATTAGTCTATGTGGCGACAGCAGGTTTCCTCTTGTGTCCATATAATCCGGCGTTTGACGTCCAATAACCTCTGATTAATAACCAATGTGTTTCAGTGGTGTCGTTAAGCAAACAAACTTTATCCATTGTCACGTGATCTCGCTTTTAGCCCCAAAATAGTTAATGATTCTCTTTAACTTAATTGTACTTGACCTTCTATTGCAGCCTATCGTTACAACTATGGTTAAAGATGGACACTGCATCCTGGCCAGTTTCAGACAAATGTCACACCCTGTTGTCTGGCGCTTGTATTCCAGATCAAAGCCTGCCCAAGATTTGCTGCAGTATCCAGATATTTATGGAACCACCGGTAAGATTTAATGTTAGAAATTAACTTTTTGTTTAAACTGTTAAACAATAACTAGGGCAACATTTCTAGCGTTTGTGCTGTTTTAAAGTCGCCTGATAACCCTAATTGATGTATGTACGAAACTGTCTACTTCATCAGGGCGAATGGACTCCAGGCCCCGTGCTTATAAACGTTTTAAAGTCTAGACTTTAACTTAAGATTCAGACTTTAGTAACGAAAATAGTGCTTATAAAATATTTAAAATGTAGACTTCAGTCTTTAATAAAGTTCAAACTTGAAAGACTAATGCAAGACTTGAAAATAGAAAACCCAATAAAATTGATCACTTCAAACTTTATGGAGTTAAGGCTCTAAGTTTAAATCTGAAGTTCAGACTTTATTCAAGTTTAGCCTGAAAAACGTTTATAAGCTCGGGGCCAGATCTAGCATGATCATAATGAATTTGAACGCTGAAGAAGAAGAAGAAGAATCATCATAATTATTTTTAAATTATTTTCTTTCAGACGTAGAAGATGATATAAATGCAGCTGACAACGACGATAAGACATCAGTTACTGTAGATGCTGATGTGTCTGAACCCGAAGAGACGGATTCAAAAGTCATTGACACCGTGCCAAACGATGCAGATGATGAGAAGGTTGAATAGGTCCCACAGATATTTTAGCCCGGTGTTATGCATATTCTGATGCCCATGATGAAAACTTACAGTGCATATTTTTAAAGAACTGATTACCCGAAAAGGTATTAGAGCAAGAATGGATCATTATCTAGCAGTATATGTTTTGAATCCGACAATGTTCAGTACTTTCCTGCGCCATATCACGTCTGTGTTTTGTGTGATGGTCATTATGGGTGTATTTTGTAGTATCATTACAAAATGGATTACAATTTGCTGTGATGTATTTAGGTATTAATGTGCTTATATCTGTGCCAAACATTAAAATTGTGTCTCAGGGAGTATACATACGATATTCTGTTAAATGTGTATATATGTACAAATTTTGAACACACTTGTATTCTTATACTGCAGGGGTGGGAAAACAATATAAAAAACAATATAAAAATGAATGTATGTTCATCTACATTTTAATTTAGTGTGGATAAAGTGATGTTTAAAGGTTTCACGGTCGTTGAAAGTGTATTAGTTTTCCATTTAGTACGTAAATAAATAGACACTTAGACGGCTTCAGCGTACCTTACGAGAATTTATACATGTATTTTTTGACAATGGCGTAAAACGTATTTTACCAAGGTAAGATCACCTAAATTAATGTTAACCCGTTGAAATGTCCATATCGGCACTTGTATAAATCTGTGATAAGCAAAGCTGTGATAAGCAAAGCTGTGATAATTTGTTTAAGGCCAAGAAAAGAAATATTTAATATTCTATAATCGCATAATTTTAGGAATATCTTGTGACTGTGATGAGAATTAAAACCTGTTTGTTGGCCTAAAATCATGAAAATAAAACTTATCTTTTATCCGTGTTTGTTGTTTACTTGGATTATGTAAAATAGGCTCCTCGCAGTAGAAATAGCTTAAAGGTACAGTGTCGGATTTGAAGACGAGTGCCACCGTACTTCTGCAGCTAATGCCTGGGGCCAGTTTAATGGAGATATAATAACGTAACTTGCGACTGCCTTAGAGCTATGACATGACACCACGGACGATTGCGCTGCCACAGTCGTGTGTTTCGATACAAGTTATAGCTACGACGTTTTGCGGCCACGATACTTAAATTGACCGCTGTTACCGCTTTAGTGTCCTCAAATATTAATATTTACGTAATTGTAGTGTCTTATCATAGCTTAGGAAGTCGCAAGTCACGTTATAACTTATCCATTAAACCCCCCCCCCCACCACCACCACCACCACCACCACCCCCCTGGTGTCGAAACTATGAAAAGAATAAAACAGGTCAAAGTAGGATATTGAATCTTTGTCAGTGATATGTCATATCTTGATTCAGAAATAACCTCTGAATGTCTACCATACATGTATAACTTTGATGAAATAACTGACCCAGAAGAACATGGCGTTGCTTACAAGCGGCATAATTATAATGAACATGCCGTAAAGTATCTCAAAAGTTGTGAATATACACACCGTATTCTGGAGCAGAAGGAATGTTGCTAGACATAAAAGGTAAATTGACTATTGGAAAGTTGAAGTCATCCCTTTTTACCATACAGCTTTGTGTAGAGGCCTGTGTTGTTGTGAATATACATGTATTATGCAAAGATTACCTGTTTTACTTCTGTTGTTTTCTTCATTGCCAACGCTGGTTGGTAAATCAAATAAAGGTGATCTGCTATCCTAGTATTATTGAAAGATGTAAGATCATTAATATAGCGGAAAGTGAAATTAAACAAATGAATTGGTAACATGATATCTATTTGTTTTTAAAACAGTCAAGGGTCCCTTATGTACAGTTACCATTTGTTCGCGCTACTTTCAAATGAAAAACCTACATATGGTGTGCAGAAGAGGGAGTCGAAACTACTGCACCGATTCGCATGGCACTTGACAGTCCAACACCACAACCGCTCGGCAAAACCAGTCGTTGTTATAAAAGAACGCCAATTTAGCCGCCTTAATGATTCGTCCAACACTCGGTTCGAAGTGAATGTAAGACATAATACGTGTATTAATATCAGAAAATTTTCAATTGCAACTTGGGTTGTGATGCACTCGGGGGTCTTAAATGCTATAAATGAACAAAGAAAGTTAACTTTCCATCTTTGACCTTGGTTGACCTGTTTGTATGGCTTTCATAAAACAATGTAATGACCGATATTTCTATTACACTACGCTATCTCCCACGTACGAGCAATAAAAACAAGTATGGATATATTTTCTAAGAACGCTTTAAGCTGTCAAACATTATACTACTCATTAACCTTTGTGTTCCCCAGAGTCTTTATGTCGTGTGTTTGATTTGACGTCTGCCGTGGCTCTATCAATCAAGGTGCGAGTAAAACTGCTGCATCATCACGACACGTCACTCACATAAAAATGTCCATGGGTAAATCATAATCCGTCATTATTTCGTAACATCCTATGATGACACGTTTTGTCTCTCATTTCTAGAAGCCCGGGGCTATTTTCCGAATCGGCCAAAGAAAGCTGGAGAAATTCGGGACCATCATTACGTTAGCTGTTCGTATTCATCCTTCTTGAATGTCGGATCAATAGAAAATCGTATCACCAACATAACATAGCCGTTGTAGTATTTTCAAGTGATGGTGATTCAGTAAGAAGGAAAGTAATAGTTTGAATACAAATCAAAGAAAATGAATATGGAATCGAGAGCGGAGCTTTCAAATGCGTTGTCAGAAATAAAGTCTGAACGCGAACACAACACAGCTCTGGACTATGTTAAAAAGGTGCTGTGTTGCCGTGGGGAAAACAAAGAAGATAAACGAAATGCTTTGATGAAGAAGACAGGCGGGTATCGGGTCGATTACACGGGTCTTAGCGAGTACAAACGGAGATTCCTTTCCGATATTTACATATCACTCATCGACCTCCCATGGCGGTATGCGATAGCCATACTCTTCAACGTGTTTCTCCTTAGTTATGTAATATTCGCCGCCCTGTGGTGGTTGATTGCGTACAACAATGGAGACTTTGATAATATTGATAATCCTAAGCATGATCCGTGTCTGATGGGAATTCATTCCTTCCCTGCTACTCTTCTTTTCTCCATAGAAACCCAGACGACAATTGGATATGGATTCGCCTACCCTAATGCAGAATGCATTGGTACCTTACCACTGATCTACCTCCAAGTCACCATTGGTTTCTTTCTAGAGACACTTCTTTTCGGGTTCATCTTCGTCAAACTGGCCCGACCAAAGTACCGCGCCAACACCATCATGTTCAGCAAACACGCTATCGTCTGCCAAGAAAATGGCGGACTATGTTTGCAAATCCGAGTAGGCGATCTACGAAAAAGTCATCTGGTTGATGCCCACGTTACGGGTATGGTGATCCGTAGGCACGTGACCGAAGAGGGATACAGCTACCCTCTCTACCAACATGAACTAGAATTTGAAGCAAATGGAATGGGAGATAGGATTTATTTGCTTTGGCCTTTAATTCTGACTCACAGAATTACCAAGGAGAGTCCTCTGTGGGATGTCAAACCAGCGGACCTGTGTTCCGAGAACTACGAGGTCCTCGTCTTCTTGGAAGGAACTGTAGAAGCAACTGGTGAATGCTGTCAGGCCAGAACATCTTACACACCCAGGGAAATCCTGTGGGGACACAGGTTCGAGAGAGTGGAAGAGTATGATATTGGTCTAAGGCGCTGGCATATTGACTTTACAGGTTTCAATGATGTCATTTATTGTCAAAATCTACGCCACAGTGCTTTGGAATTGTCGCGGTTGGATAATAATGATACAGAAAATGAAAATCCAGACAAAGTTCGAGCGGAAGCTAAAATTAACCAGGTGCTGTCGCCGAATACGAGGTATGACCTGCTGTTCAATCAGCATTCGACAGACGTGGGCGCCATTGTTGGTCATAACATGCCGGAGTGTAGAAGTGCAGCTGCACTTTTATCAAACGAGGAGGAGGTGGATGAAGAAGTGTAAATTTAAAGTAAGTTGTGTTTTACTGATCAGTATTACCTTATTAATATTAATAGTAAATTATGTCAGCTTTGGTTGTGATTCGTGAGTACGTGCTATCTCTACTTTGCCACGATGTCCCTTCAACTCTGCCTTGTGCAGAGATACGCAATGACGCGATTGACCAAATCAGTGTTTTGTCGCTTGGAATTCAATATAATCATCGTTGTGTGTGTGTGTGTGTGTGTGTGTGTGTGCGCGTGCGTGCGTGCGTGGGTGTGTGTGTGAACGTTTCAGCGAGGCGCTCTGAAGGTATGTACAAGTACTGTACCGTTTTTATCAACAACGAATGTTTTGTTTTTCCG
>JAULBR010107289.1:0-33984 GCA_032355825.1 Melanodrymia aurantiaca | reverse complement strand
TGCTCTATCAACTAATATTGTATCTACCAGTGTGACGGACGATAAAGTTATTAGAATGCTAGTTCTCTCACATGCGGCGGGTAATACACTCCAGGTATACATCTTTTTGCAGGTAATGTTATTTTCGAACTTTATTCTTCGGATGGATTTATTGATCATATTCAGTTGACATTGCGGTATTATTTTTCTAACAGTGATCATATTCAGTGGATATTACAGGTGTTTTTTTCAGTGATCGTGGAAAAGTGCACATAAAAGATCCTTTGCTGTTATTTGAAGAAGAGTAGCTTATGTGGTGGCAGCGAGTTTCCTCTGTGGCCAAGTGTCGATATAACCGTGCGTTTGACGATTATTAACCGCTGGTTAATAATCAATGTGTTCTAGTGGTGTCTTTAAACAATATCTAAAAGGTTTCTGCAAATGAATCCGTCAGGGAATGATGTTTGGCGTCACTTTCTGTTGCAAATGACCGCATGACGGTTTGTTTAACACTCAGCATTATAAAGTTAAGACTGCCCTATATATCCTGCACCATTGTCATTTAAAATGTTTCGAAGAATACGTGATTGCAATGTGAAAACAAACTGACTATGTTACTGATATTTATCTTTATTTTTCAGTATTTTTAAGGTGCCATACAACTGGAGAGAAACTGCTGACGAATTTAATGGCATTTCGCCGGTAGCCGGTATACATCGTGAAATGGAGGAGAATGGGTGTTCAAAAGAAGAAGAATTACTTCAAGAAAAACCTCTACAAAAAACAATAAGTCCTGTATTGACCAACGGTCATGCGGTCATTTGCAATGGAATTGCCAGACATGATGAGAAGATGGACAGGAAAATACGTTCCCCAGAGGCGCAAGATATTCCACTGGATTTTTCTTTCAAACGCAAAAGTATTGAATCACTTTCTGAAAGTTTCACCGATGATTCAAGACCCTCTTCAAATAGTCCCCATCTAAGTCATGACAGTTCAGATGAGCACTTCCTAAACAATAACAAAATCAACGAATCTGCTATTTTGGACAAATCTGACGAAATTGGTGAAAGGAAAACTGCTGTATCGCGCATACCCAGTTCAGCCTTGGCAGCAATGGGCGTGTTCCCCGAGATGAATTCGGGAATGGTTTCTAATGGAAATATGCTTGCCGGATTCCCTGCAATGGCAGCTTTTATTGAACATCAGCGACGTGCCCAAGCGAGTAAAAACACCCGTCCTTTTAAAGCTTACCCCAAAAGTACATTATCGGTGCCAGTGGGATATTATGGTATGCCAGGGTATGTCCCCGTATCTCAGTCAGACTCGAACATGATGCATGGGTTGAATGTGAACTCTGAGGAGATTATGAACATGTATAAACATCAAATTCAGGCTCTGAAAGAGCGTGAGAAACAACTCTCTGGCATGAAGCAGACAGTGGCGAGTATCAATTCCAATGTATCCAGTCCAATTAGAAACAGCAGCAACGGTAGCAGTAGCAGCACTTATAGCGAAACTGCGTTAAACAATAGCAACTCATACCACAACCCTGCATCGCCCACGTCACGGATCAACTCACTTCCGTACACCAGCGGGACAACCACTATGGTGTCCAGCACCAGTACTCTACTCAATTCCAATGGAAGCAGGAAGCGACCAAAGATTCTGCCTGATGAACAGAAAGACGAAGCCTACTGGGAACGCCGCCGCAAAAATAACGAGGCAGCGAAACGATCGCGTGATGCTAGGAGAGCCAAGGAGGACGAGATCGCCATCCGAGCGGCTCTCCTCGAGCAGGAGAACCTCAAACTACGGGTAGAGGTGGCAGCGCTCAAAAGTGAAACTGCACGTCTCAGATGTATGTTGTACAATAGCTAGGATCTGTGTTTATGTGCATGTTCCGTCTTTGTCATTACACCGAGACCTCATTAATGTGTACGTGTCGACGACATCTACTACAATGTCTACATCCAACCTGACACCCACTCTACTTCATTCTGTGTAAGACTGGATGGTCGTGTTTCTCTTGTTTTTTTAAGTTTATGCAAAATACCTTAAGGGGAAATAGTGATATTTGGACTACCCAGCAAGCTGCTTGGTGGTTGCGCTCAGGTGATAAGGATTCGAATCGTTTTATTGTCCATTGCTTCGTAACCATATCATACACACCTACCGAAGTTTAATACTAGTAGTTACTTCACCTTTCCACTCTGAACTTTAACTTTCTCTCAATGTATTCTAACATTTGGGAACTATATTTTAAATTTCTCCAAAACTTCATTTTACAAATTTGTTTAATACAAACGTCGAGTGTTATTAATTCAATTATAAGAAATAAAAACAGCTAAGGGAGAAATGTATTTTACTGACTGTTGAGTTTACCTATGTATATTACGGAGTGGCTAGGTGGGGTATTCTTTATAAAAGGTTTTTCGAAGCATATGATAACAAAATGGATCGAATCCGCTTTAATACGTTTTAATGTGCCATCAAGTGGCCTCTGCATGTTGTATGTTATGTTTGTACATGCATAATTGTATAAATGCACGTGACAGTTGCGTTCTCAGGGAATTATTACAGCTGTTCCAAGCAACACGGTCCTGATTGTCTTCTCATTTCTTCTTACTCCAGTCGTCTCATCCCATTTGCAGATATTCATCTGGCCTTAATATACACGGTGCTAATCTGTCGTGGTAATCACTGGTACCGCTACCAGCAATGTTAATTATATTAACCAACAATAAACCAATCTGTAGAAATGGACATCAAATAAGCTTAACGGAATCATTCATGCACACCGATGTAAATGAAATGGACGTTCCAGAGATGGTGCTGAATTTAAGCATCAATACCAGTGATAAGATATATGGATTTACCTTTCTACTAAACCGCTTCGATCGATTGCTTATAATAAACACATAAGTTGATAGAATTTGTTTACAAACGGCTTTTTCATCTTGCTTATATTAAAGCTTCTATCGTATATGCGAAGTAGGGATTGTTCAGACTTGCACACTAATGAATCAGCATGTCACAAGCCCATTGATGGCGAGTGACTTTTTCCTTCAAGGAAAAAACTGTTCAAAGAGTTCAGCGCGTGCTGTTGTGGCCAAAACAAATGTCGTTATTCCTTGACCATCTCGCGAAAATAAGCCTATACAACAGGAAAATTGAATTTATTTTACGGGCAAAAAGCCAATTTTTTTACAGTCCATTTCCTGTTCGTGCCTTTTTTTCTTTGAAGTTTTATTAGGCCAGATATTTCTTCTTTACCAATCGACCGAACGTTTTGGAACATTTTAAAACTAGGGTAATATTAATATAAATCAGTTTGTCCGTCTTGTGTTGCTCGGAACAGCTTTTACGAAATGCATTGTTGCTGTGAACTTGTTTAGTGTGTGTGTGTAACAACACATGTAGGTTATTATGGTAATGTTAGGTTATTTAAGCATCTCTTACGTAAAGGTACTCTCCTCGGAATCAAACTTCTCAATTATCTTACCACACTAACAATGTCTATTGATAAAATAATATTTAAAAACATACGCTTATTAACATTGAGATACTTTCACTATATTTTATTTATAAACATTTTCAATAGAATTGTTTTATGATAAGCTGCTAAACTGATTACGTTTTACACCACAATTTAGCTTTATATACCAAGGACATTATTTAGATTGATTGATCCCTTTAAAACAAAAACTACTTAATGGAAGCATTTCCGAACTAATCTTTGTGTGGTTAAAATTGTTTATAAAAATAATATTATTCCTAAGAGAGTACCTTTCATGAAGACAGACATCTGAAGTTGTCCTCTAAATGTAGCCATATTTACCATACTTGAATGCGTGCTATCTCTGTATGGCAGTAATGGTCACATTTAAAGGCACAGTGCTTTCAAATCTTGTTGTCTGTTAATAAATGTCTATTTTTGAGGTGCGAAACGCCAATACGGGTGACAGTCTTGTGACGACGACTATGAATATGCTCAAATCACTATGATCTCGTGGGTACACCCTACCCCGGACATCTCTATCAGTTTATACTTCATAATGGAACTTAGGCATTTCGTCTCATTGCATCTGATAAAACACTCAGGGAAACAGTATATTTGGATTCTATTATACTTTGAATAATCGTATGTATGTGGTTTAAATGCTCTCTGACTATTCTGGCAAGCACTTCGTGTACATATTGGTGAACTATTTGCCATTTTAATACCAACTTCACATTTATACAGGAAAATATAAAACCCAGTAAGCAAACATCGTTAGTATGAAACTTAAAAGTGATGTCCTTTTTTCCTCTTTATACATCTCATCTTGTAGTCGATGTGTAAACGTAGTACTATTGCCAAATGTTACATGAAGTACTTGCCATTTGTTCATCAAACTTCGTCATTATTGTGACCCACCCTTTCGTCCAGTAAGAATGTTGCTGTGAGGAGTCATCAAATGTGTGCAGCATCCACTGGTGCGTGATGTGTATGTGACTGTTTTTTTCTTTCCCATACTTTATTTATGAAGACGCACTAAAACAGAACCGCAGTGTTGAACAATTATACGCAATATACACTTGCCGTTAAGTTAATATTATATAATTTGAACATTTATTGACAATTCCGTAATGTACTCTTTTTCAATAAGATATTTCGCTAGATACCATGTGTGATTAATATGAAACAGTTACCATACACATATCTGTTGCAGATATAGGATTTCAGATTAGGGTTTATTGGTATCTATTAGTGCTAAGGATTGCATTTGTGTGGGTGGGGGCGGGGTTGCGAAATATTTAGAAAATAGGTAAAAAAACACTTTTAAAAGTGTAACTAATATTTAGGTATACGGCCTTACGAAACTACGGAAATTGGTACTCACGAAATCTATACGTTTATGTTATAATTGGAAGGTTCTGCACGAGACTACATGTGTACGAGTTCAATAGATCTTCCATCTGTCTGTTTTTATCTCTTGATATATAAGTAAAGTTTCAAACTAGTGCAAATTGATAAAAACAGTCAAATATAACTGGCACTTTACGTAAGTCGTTGACGATCAGATAGTGCTTGAAGGAACTTTGATATTAAATTGTGTATATGAATTCAGTGTGAACTTGCTTCAGGCGACTAAAATTATCGTTTCTGAACTTAACCAAATGCATGTAGTCGGTAACTGTGGTAGATGCAGAATTTAACTGCATTAAATATTAGTTTGGTTATGTATTTATTTATTAACTGTTGAGTTGCAGACCATGTGCTAGGTATGAATTATTATTTTTGGCGTGTAAGCATTCTTTTTTATTACATTGGTGCATATTATTTTCTTTTTATCTCGATCGAGTGCTATTGAACATTAAGTGCTATATGCTAGCCATCAACATTTAAACGCACATTAATTCTCCCATGATAGATGGTGGGTGTTATTATTACGCTGGGAGGGAGAATGTTGTTTAATCACTGCCCTTGTCGATCCCTTAGAATGTTTGGTCGTCAGTTCTTGTGTGTATATATATAATACTATGATAATGCTAGTGGTGGCTGGTGACGTTTGCTAGAACACTTTCCACTATAGTGGTATACGCTCAAACTTGTATTGATTTAGCCACCCAACGGAGTAACGAGTGTCCACTTAAGACAGGTTTGTTTAATAACGGCCATATTGTGAAAAGTTACGCTGTATTGGGACAGAAACAAAGACGGACACTCAATACGGGTGGATATTATATCAGGTTTATTGTACTGAGCAAATTAGCATGCATATTACATGTATCGGTGCATCGCATCCTCGTGTGTTGTTTTCTGCGTGGGGAGATTATACTACATATGTATGTTTGTTTGTTTATGTTGGTGCGCGTATTGGCAGATCTATATTGTACTGAGTGTGGCTGGGTATGGTTGTATCGGAGTGAGACGGAGATCTGCGTATTAACACGCTGATTTGTAGATTTATGGTAACGTCTTTTCTATATTCATGTGCTACTATCTCAGGGAGTTTGATTTGTTGTCCTGTTTTTATGTTCCCATTTAAAGAGAATCTGTCGCGGGTCTTAGCGCTATATGTATGTTGCTCCACTCTGCCTCTAAACATCTAAAATGTTCGAATGATCAAGAAACACTTTGGGCGATATACTTGTTTGAGCCGAAATACTAAATGTCACCTAAATATGACGATATATATACTTGTTTAAGCCGAAATACTAAAGTATTTAGGCCTAGTAATGTAAACTTTAATCTAAATTAAGCAAGAGAATGTTTGGTAACACACAATGGCTGATACGTATAGTCGTATAGCAGAGGCTGATATAGCTTATATATTTGGCGCAAATTCCCTCGATAGAGATGTTTCAAATATTTCTATGTTCTTTGTAAATAGCGTGAAATTTGTGTTCAAATGTTCAGGCAAACAATATACATGTACATGAACTTGTAGTATGCTAAAAAACACTGCCTATATCTAGAGAATGGTAGTCTTGGGTATTTTGCAACCTTCTGTTCATGGCAGTTTAATGGCAGTGTACCATTGTGTAATTGAATTAGTATTGACTGTTAGTTTGAGATTTATATAGAACTAATTTACTGGTTGCTTTTCAAAAAAATGTCTGACATTTCCAGTTACATATATTGATTTCTGTTCTCTGTTGTCCGAATTCGGCATCCATCTTTGTTGCTGTGATTGTTAAAACACTGTTCCATAATGACTAAACATTTCCAAAATGTTACTAAATCGAATAGATATCCGCTGTTACGAATTTATATTAGTTCTAATGTTTGAACAATCCAGGAATATCGAGGTGAGAATTATTCGTAGCAGAAATTGCAGTTTAAGTAATGGGCATTTGGTTATCTCCTATTGAGGTAATTGCACATACGCAATAAGAACCTTAAAATGAATATAGCAACACAAGTTTAGTTATACATGTATGTAGAATTTACCATCAGTTTGAATTGTTTTACTTTTAATATCAGAATTTTTTACTTTATTTTATAGGCATAATGTAACTTGTTTGTTTTTCAAGGCAAGTGCCATATTGCTATTTTTGAACGCAAAACATATATAGGCCATACTTTATTTATGAAATGAGAAACTTGTCTAAAATAACGAATTACCTCTGAACAATTTGTTTACCATAGTTTTAAACATATATCAGATGAATATTTAATTTGTATTGTATACACATGTATATTTTAGTGCTATTTTTTAATGAAAAAATGCCTTGAAAATAATGGTTTTATCATAGAATTGATTGTACCAGTTACCTCATTTAATATACTGTACCTATTTTTATATATCTTGTGATCACAACAGAACAGTAAACTGTAAACATTCCGACATTCGGATGACAATATTTTTACTGCCATCTACGCAAATTGACTTCTGAAAAATCAGGAACTGTAACAGTTGTTTGCAGAATTGTAACCAATTTCGCTTACATTCAGGGATATGATATTTTGTATTCAGTTGTATAGTACTTTCCTTGAAATTTATCTTAATTTTTCCGTTTTTTATAAGTAATACAATGTATAAATTTACATGTATAAACATTTTCTATAGCTACATTTATACATTTTAGTATTTTGCTTACAATGTCTGCCGAAACGTTGGGTACACACTGTAACCGAAGAAACATGTAAATGATTGAAAACCATATTAAAAATCGATTAGTACGATAAACAGGCATTCTATAAGCCATCTTTGCATCCGATGTATTGTGTAATAGTAAGTATTATTGTTTCGCTATTGAGAACTAAATGACATCATAGAACGTATATAACAATATCCACCCAGACATATCCTTAATTAATTTTCGTGTTTATTTGAATCTGAGCATAGAATATCATTTTTCAAAACTATAGTATATAAAACTATGTTTACCAATCGGTTTTTAATGTGGTTTGTAATTTATATGTTTCTTTGAGTATACATGAACACAGAGAAAAACCAAGACATCTTAAAAGTCATTTGCGTTATTCTTATAAATAATCTGGTATATCTCGGTAGATGGCTGCATGGGTTACATGGAAGAAATAACGATTCCTATACTGCGTGTGATTGTGTTGACCATATATATAGTGTCACTAGTTTCACGTCATTGTATATTTCACGGTTTTCACGCGCCATGACAACTACAAGCACTGTTAAGTCGGTCAGTTTGTTCCTTGTCTTAACACTCTAGAATTTGGTATCATGCTGTGATATTTTTCTTAACTACGCTGGAATTTGGTATTTACCTGTAATATCTTTCATAACTACGACTACACAATAAATGTTGCAAATTAGTATATTCTAACGATTTCGTACGTGACCATAACAACTCGCGACTTTGGTAATTTTACGTTTGAGATGTTTTCTCCTTTAACACAGCAGGTTACTACAGTTATTTTAAACTGTTTCCGGGTGCCGTTACACGTCAATCTTTTATTTCTGTAATCTTAAACATGAAAGCGGAACAACTATGCTTGGGACACCTGAAAACACATCTATAATTGATATTTAAATTTTTTATTTTATTACCAGTATAAGCCAATAAGTATAGTAGCGAATGTAAGTGCATACTAAGGAGCAAATAACGAACCCAAAATATCTTATTTCTACTTTACATAGTATTGCTATAAATACTGAATTCCTACTATATATAATAAGTATATAGTACGAATACCTTAAACATAGTAACATTATACATAGTACAGCTATTTATAAACATGAACTGTATAGCTACTCCTTATTGATTTGTCAAGACGTACTATTTTAATTGTAGAAAGCACATGTGTTGTCAACTGCTAATGATAAGGAACCGATTTTAATGTGTAGTAAAGCGCGCGTTGTGGGTTATTAAATAGCGTGAAAACAAGAAAGAAACACGCAATGGCATCCGTCACAGTTCACGAATAATACAAATCGTTCAAGGCCACATTGCTCTTCAAAGAGTGCCAAACTATGTTTATGCTCATCTAACTCGTGTAAATCGGCCTGCAGGTGAACATACCTGTTTGTCTAACACATGCGCTCATCTTGCTACGTGTGTCTAGTGTGTTGACATTGTTTTCCAATTGTCTATGTGATTATCACCGTGGAAAGTTTACATTTTGTTTGTAGATGTCCGTGTTGTGTTTCACATCAATGTTACGATATAGGTTGTCCTATTCGAGTCCGCTTCACTCGTGTTGACGAAGTGTAGTCCACATGAAGGGCTTACATATTTCTTCAAGGATGTCTTGTCCAAACAGGTATCTCTTCCTCGAGTATAAACATTGTTTTTGGCTTCGAGCGAGCCATTGTTCTGCGTTTGAGATCATGTTTACTGCGATAATGTCTTTAACTTCGGCATAATTTTATATGACAAATTTCATCTTGAAATGTTCTCTTGACAAATCCTACAATACTAAACCAGCCAGATATTACATAATACGCATACTAGTATCTCGATGTTTCATTTTCGATATGATTGTCTAGGTACATAATTAATTTTTAAACGTCCAGATAGGTGAAGTTGAAACAAAAAGATTTTGAAGAGGTAGTTAGGTGTTTTTAGCTATAACTGCCTTAAATAAGATGTTGTTTTCTGTCCAAACGAAAAGTTGCGAGACTATAATTTCACAGGTGTCCCATATCTTTTGATGTACATGTAATGTATAGTATACTTTACATAAAACAACGCACCTTTAGGATGCTTACGCATATTCAACTCACGCATGCGTTACTAGCCTGCTGGTATTTACATACAATTACACCCATTTATAAACATTTATTGATATTTCTGTTTTATAATCATTATAAATATAACGGGTATTTATCATCTGCATGCTTTTTAAATATTAAATGAGCTGATGTATTTAGCAATATGTATACATATATTTATTGACATGTTGTACATACACATATATAATGAAAATTATGGCATGTAGTTATTATTAACTTGAATATGTTTGTTAATTGCTGTTATTTATGATGCTAGTTGTCCGTCTCACTCCGATGTTAATACGTATACAGTGTGAATTTGTGTGTGGGTTAGGATCGTTGATGCATGCACTGGTGATGCGTGCACTGGTATATAGTGTACTGTAGATCTCGATCTGGCAAAACGTTAAAACAGGCATAACACATTATAATTATGTACCACAGCATTGCTTTCGTGAAAAGCATTGACAATAGTTCCATCTGTATTCTATAGCACTAATCCATTATGATGGCATTATCACTGTCCAGCCAGTGCAAAGTTGTACTAGTATTCATTATTATGCGCCAATACCCTTTTCTTTTCTTTTATTTTCATTTTATGAGAGTGTTATTGCACATTGATAGAATACTAGAATTGTTTGTGTTTGATGTGTGCTTGTTCGTTAATGTATATGTATTTTCGTAAAAACGGGTCGACTATTTTCGTTTATCATTTCCCGATATCCATTACTAAAAACGCAAGTATTTTTTCTGGCATCTTTGTTTTGGATGCTCGCATGATGGTATATATCTGTTGGTTTTCAACAAAACAAAAGAAACAAATCACCTCGCTCTTTTATTTTGTTCTTTAACTTTTGGATTGAAGAGTCGTGTGTGTGGGTCATGGTACGAAAGCGTGTCTGCTCTCCCTCTCCACCCACGCATACGTCATTTCCTGTCAACCCTTGCATACGTCATTTCCTGTCCATTGAGCAAATGCCAGAAAGAATGATGAACTATGAAATGGTTATACATGCACATAATTTTATATTAATCACATACATGATAGTTCCAGAAACCCAACATACAGGATTTTGTGATACCCAGTTGAATATGCAAAACGGCAGGAGAGAAGTGTGAGAAAGACCATAAACAAATACGTTATATTGATGTTGATGTATATATGGTTCTGCTCTTTATACACTGCGTGCTTTTGTTTCTTACATTGCCTCTACGTGAACATATTTTCAAAAGAAAACTAATGTGATAGATATTTTAATGTGATGCCTTTTGTGTATAAAGGAACGTGTTGCACAGTGAATAAACCGTCGTGTTGCATTTAAATGTGAGAGAGAGATATACTATTTATACAAGTTCATTCACTGTGCTACGCTTTCCTGTCAAGTAAATACCTCGTTTATTGCAATAAAACACTTTTACATACATTAACCTCTGCTCTTTGTCCACGACCAATCACGTGCTTGCGTGGTAATAATCGTGTTTGTTGGGTTTCTTATAATTCATTTTGTATCGATCGTTTGAACTACCTCATTCACTGTTGTCACTCACTTTAAGAAATATTGTTATTTATGGAGAACGTTTCGCCCTTAGCGAATTTTATTAAACATGTATTACCTTGATTTGTTGTTCTTTATTTTGTTATGTCAATATTTATGACCAGTAGTATGATGTCGACAAATCAAAATCCACCATGACTTCTTAACTGTTGAGTATTGACTGCATAATATTACATTGATTGTGATGACAGATGTTTATCATGTTTATGTAAAAGTGCACTCCAAAATGTGATGCTGTTTGAGCCACTTCAAAATGGAGAATGCCCAGTTAAGTGTAACTGACGGGCCGTGTCATTTTACTGCGTGGTACACAACGATGTGGTGTATTGAACGACGCCACTGGAGCTACGGTTGTTCTCAGAACAATGCCGCCACATAAACTACTCTTCGATTAGCAGCAAGGAATCTTTTATATGCATTTTTCATACAAAGGGTACCACATACCGCAGCCTTCTATTTACCAGTCGTGAACCAGTTTGGAACGGGACAAAATCCATCAGGTCCATTCAGGATGATAGATCCTTTGATCTGGGGCGGAAGCTCTAGCGTTGAATTTAATTCCAATCCATACATGGTACAGATGTACATTGTTAACCGTGGATTGCAAAACAACTTCGGAATGTCATTTGTTTATCCATATAAGAAAGGAAAATAACATGACGGTCGTAACTAGCACAAAGACACTGTCGAGAATAGTCGATCCCGCAACCTTTCAAATCTCATCTGTCTGCTTTACTATTGAGTTAAATCCCATCATTATGATGTTAAAAGTTCAGCCAATGCAAGTTTTGTAATTTAATATATTTAGTTTGCCTGTCTAGCGAGGTTATCTTGGGATGACATCCGTATGTTTAGCATCACCGATTTCGAACAGGCCGGAAGAATGAACATATCTTGGCAGGCAGGATCACACCAATAGTCTCCATAGGCATGTGTGAAAGCTCTGAACTAACACAGTTTAAACTTGACAAAGATTATCTATCTCATTCGATTTCTCATGTTGACAAGATCTGAATTTCAATGTACTCACCAAGGCATAAAATTTAAACATAAATCAATTTTCAGTTCGAAAAGGTAAAATGTGAACTGGATCGAGTTATTTATTGGAAACCACTGAAATATGAATGATCAAAGTGACGCTAACAATGGCCCCAGCGAATTTCTTACTGTATGTATGCATAATTCAATACGATCATTACGTAGTTGCTATACATGTGTCATGTACTTGGTTTTAACTCTGTTACTTAATATGAACCTGAGTATCTCTAATGTTTGAGCTTAACCTATTTTAAAGTGTACTCAGCGGTTTCATCCAGGGCATTGTCACTAGCAGAAATTCACCTTTGCACATCTTATGTCATTGCCTCAATGCCCATTGTACTCAAATATTGGTACGTTATTGGTTTCAGTTCGGGCTCTGGACTCTTGGACTGTAGTTATTTGCTTTTAAAGATGACACTGGCAGACAGAAGTTAATCACAAGGAAATGTAATGTCCGTCGAAGTGACGCCGCCGTTCTCCAAATGCCTTCTTTGAAGTCCGCTACGTACGGCCAGGTCCGCTGTGTCAGTGTATTGAATGTTGGACATGATTGAAGAGCGTGTTTCAACACCGAGTGTCTAAGAATGGTTAAGAAAGTCTATGACAGCGAGAGAGTAGGCGACAGTGCCCAGTCTTCACTCTCATTGTTATGATTACTTGCTGTGTGTGTGTGTTGCCTTGGCATGAGTGGGGGTCGACAGAGCCTCTGTGACGGGTACCTTGTGATCTGATATCGTGTCTGGCTCATTCTGCATACTTTTAGTCATAGACTTTCTTTTAGGCTTTCGCTTTCTTGGTATCTCAGTCTTGAAGATATTTCACTTAAGCAGATTCAAAACGAGATACACATCTCGCCATTTTCTGGTACGAAATGGATTCAAAAGCTAAATATAGAGTTCACAAATGTTAACATCCAATCAATGTCATCCAGAATAGTTTCCTTCTTGCTTTCTATGTTGAGACGGTTACATAAAGTTAAACCAGCATGTTATTAGCTACTGAGGACCATCATCGAAATTCTTTATCTGGAGCTTATGGCGTCTTAGTAACAAAACCACAAGGCACAGTCGAACCAAATGTTATAATAAATTGCACTAAAAATAATATATTTTTCCCCAATGTTAACCGAAACTAAAATTATCTACAATAAACATACTTCGTTTTCGAACAAACGATCTATAGTTGCGATCAACGTAAATTTAAAAAAAAAGTAATTTATACCGTAAGATGTTGGTTCCTTATTGAAATAATTAATCACATTAATAATTTTGTGATTGTATACTAAACGAGTTTCCGCGAGGAACCAGATACATTACGAGTGTTTTCAAGACGAACGAAAACGAGCGTTGTACGATGGAAAGCATACGAGTTGTACATAATGTATCAGGTTTTTCACGGGAACAAGTATAGTATTACATTTATTACAACGCACTGCATTGTAGTTCTAAACAAAGGGGAAATCTAAAATAAACAAGAAAAATAAACAGAAAAATGTCCAGTGTCTCGATACATAGCGTGATGGACTCAGCAGCTGCTGCAGCTGTGGGGATTGTGACGTCGTCAATAGTGATATCAAGCAGTAAATTGGCACACTGCGGTTTAATACATATTAATGAGTAAAAGACTTGTTTTTTAAAGGAGTAATAACACGTAGAATAAGGTTAATGTATTGAAAAGTTACATATCCAAAGTATCAATACCCATATACAGTTTAATAAATGGAAATTTAGTCTTTCTATAATAAATAAAACACTGTGTTTCTTCCTGGTATCTGGAAGTCGACATTTTGTCTATACAAGAGTTGTCTTTCCTTGCTGGACGTGACAATAAAGCGGTCAAGCGAGCGGGAACGGTCGAACATGCCACAACGAAAATGGACCCAGGAAGCTATTCAGACAGTACTGTGCCTTATTCAACGGATAGTAACTTTGGGTCATATTATATTGGCAATGACGAAACGCAGTACTTTGTGGGACACGCGGCTTTGGTTCAGTTTCAATTCGAACCAGGATATAAAGCGTGTGAAATGGAAAACCGTCCACAAAGCAAAAAAGCTACGGCTTGTTCTGATATCACGGAAACAAGTTCATCAGAAGAAAATCGTTTTCAACCGATAGTATCAACTTGTGTATCTGTGGAAAGTGTAAAACTATGCCATTTTGTGTGCGTGTTGTCATGAACATATTAACGTGTAAAGGGTATACCGCACCGTATTTATCAACAACGCATTTTCCCCTCCCCTCCACCGTTTTAACTATCAACAACTAATGTATCGATTACGTTTGTAAATAATTTATAAAACAATACAAGAAATTAATTTCCTATTATATTTAGCGGGACACCGTTGTGGCATTAGTTTGCACCATGGTACCGCTGCTGATAAGTGTATATCAAACATTGGAACCAAATAAAAGTATGACCGCTCGTGATTTCACGAATGCCCTATGAATATCACGTGACTTGCAATCCGACACGGAGTACATGTAAAACATGGCCACGCCATTGCGGTAACATACAAGTCGGTAGTTTACTATTATAATCATTAAAAAATTATTATTGTAGTTTTTATTTGGCAATAATGTTAAAATGGTATTGTTAAACGTGCGTAGAGGTCTAAAAGCCTTGCCTGAGTATTCTTTTAAGGAATACCGGTAACTAAATATAGAATGTAAGTTATTCAATTAAAACTGTTCGAGGTCTCTATGGCTAAATCCATACACGTACTAACATCTGATACAATTTCATGACGGAAGCAAATATTGATGTTTCAACGTTTCAAGCGTAATGGTATCTGATTATTTCAACTAATGGCCTTCACCTTGAACAAATCTGGACATCGCATTTTTCATTAATATTAAATAGCCTGGTGTCATTATCTGGACTCATTGTTCTGCGATAAATTGATTTTTCACAGATGTGTGAAAATCTCGTGTAAAACATTATAAATCTCAATTTATCGCGTACTGGTTAATCTGGAATATATACATATATAAAAACAGCTGGCGCACAATAAAACCATGGTACAATTTACATGAACCCACTTGGGTAACCTTTTACCTCATTAAACAATACTGAATTCTTGATATAAAAATACTGATAATGTTTTATATCAAGAATTCACGTATAGATGAATATAAATTGAATATTAAAAAACTAAATTAATGTTTTGTTATGTTTGTGTTGCGTTAACTCAGGTATAGGCATATAACGTATTGTCACCTTTAACTAAATTAATATCAGTAACCAATCTTAACTACAAAACACTGACATGGCTAAATGCGTATCTCTGAACGAGACAAAGTCATTAGCATAGCAAACTCCAAGTGTGTACATATTGTATAAACCAGAATCGAAAGAAGATGTAAAACAGGAATTGACTATGTTAGTGTTTGGTGAAATACTATGTATACGTTACAAACAGAGCAGATGGGTAGAGCAGGTATAACCATTTATTAGAGGTCAGATATTTGCATCACCAAGATGTATTTATTACAAACATCTTATCAATGTCTATTGTTTGCAATACTGTTTGTCCAAATGTATTGTACGAAATTCATTACTAATATTGAAACAGTTCTAAGAAATATGTAAACTTACTCAGTTGTCTAACGTCCATAGTACTAAACGTGTATTATATATTGTGTTGTACTGATGACCTGCCAAGCTGAAAGTCAACCAGAAGTGAAATGGCATTACTACACTGTCGAGATGGCAAGTACTAACGAATCACAGCCTAAACAGTGACATCAGATGTTCGGGAAAGATGAGCATGTTCTGCCCCGGAGGCATCTGTTGTATGTATTCACAGTCATTCTTATTTTGTCTGTTTTCGATTAAAACCTGTAACACATGTCAAAGCGTTTTAATGCATTAGATATCATGCATCTGTGTCGATAGCCTACAAATGTCTATCGTAAAATGTTCACCAGTATGTTATAGCCCTGACGTAAAAGTACAAGCGTTGCTTAAAGTCGGTATATGGGGCATTTCCTGGTATTTGTCACGTCCGTCATGATTGTTTTTCATCATTTTGGTTAGTTAAGACAAAACACAATGTTGTTAGATAATTCAACTGTTAGGAATTTCAATATGCAGTACAAATTTATTAATGAAATCTGATAATATTTGCATTTATTTACATAACAAAGAGAAACAATTGTGACGGACGTGACAAATACCAAGAAATGTCCCATATAATGAACACGCAGCAAAGTATCACAGAAGTAGACTTCATATGCTGGAGGAGACATAAAAGGAATTGACTATTGGAAAGTTGAAGTCACCCCTTTATCGTACAGATTTGTTCACAATCATTTTGTATCTCTATGCAAAGATCAAGGTATGAAACAAATGTTCTGCTTTCTGTTGCTTCTTGTATTTCCAACTCTGGTGGATAAACCAATGAAAGGAGATCGGCTATCCAGATATCATTAATCATAAATATATAGGAATATTAAATTTAACTACTTGGCCATATTCCTTTGTTTCGAAGTTTCCAGATCATTAATAATTCTGATTCATATCAATAGATAAACAATCTGCTAACATATATGGACAGAAATACGGCCCATTGGAAGCCTGTTTTCTGTCTGTAATGTCTTTATTTAATGTCCAAATTTAACTATGTCGTCAATCAGAAAGTCATTCAGCATTTCATATATATCTTTCTATTTACACTATTGTCTAAACTTGCTTTCATTTTTCCAAACTTCACGAAATGTCTCATTGTTTATTAAGGAATAAAGTTTTTCTTTAAGTTTGCCATGAAAAAATAAACATTTCGACACTGGTGTATATCGATCTTGAAAATTCCAAGCAAGACTTTTGAGTAGACCGGTTGGAACTATTGCTTTTCTTCTCATTGCACACATTTGTAAAATGTTGTGGTGTGTGCGGTCCTGTTTGAGAGAAAATGCATTATTAGGTCAATTGCTGCTGATGGAAAACGAGAATAGGATCTCTCATTTCGCACATCTACATTTAGTACAACAATGTCATGGTTAAAATTTAAATACAAAACACATCTATATAGTTATACATCATTCATATTCTTGAGTATAGTACTCACCAAACCGTAAGATTACACTTTAATGGAGTTGAGGGGACCATTGCAGATACTAGAATCTTTAAAATACACGTCTGTCCTGAAACACGAGTCTGTATAGATAGTGTATTGCATTTCTCTTATACAGTGTGCTATACATTAACGACATTCAACATCCTTCGTCCGTTCCTTGTTTACAAATTACATCTCCATCTATTCTCAAGAATGTTCTAATCATAGTATAATCATTCGACTGTTCAGTTAGTTTGTTAACCTGAAGTACGATTTCAGTTTTGATACTAATTCCATGTATGGTGATTTCCGTACGTGTTACATCCAATACCAGTAGATCGTAGCGTCATTAAAAATTTATTTCGGGCCAATCTGATATTTAAGATGGCTGCCCTTCACAGTGATTTTCCCAAGGAAGAAGAAACTAATTTTAATGAAACACGGTACATATATAAATCACGACATGTAGAGGGATATTATGTTGAGAAAAGCGTTTTCATACATACAGACAGAATAGAGTGTATGAATCTTTGTCATAAATATTTGTTAATAATAGGATACTGATGCTCGGGTAATAATGAAATTAAAGATATCAAAAACAAAACGCGTTCCGTTAATTATTAAGGAATAAAGTTTTTCTTTAAGTTTGTCATGGGGTATTTTTGTATAACATTGAAGAAATAATCATATCGATCTGGAGAATTCCAAGCAAGACTATGTGCGTCATGATAATACATTAACATTTGCCTTATAAGGATATGTACAAGCCCATAGTTGGATGTTGTGGAAACAGAAAACATATATAAATTGTGTGTGAAAACAACTTGGAATTGACAGTTTTACATATCTGAAGACAAAATGTGCGAAAATCAATAATCTGTTTTCGCACATTTGGCTGGAACAGACCTAAATCAGGGATCCAGGGAGGACCTATAAACAACTGCCCAATTCTCCACTCAGACCGGAATAAGTGTATGAGACAAGTTTCCCAAATTTGAACGAAGAAGAAGAAGAAGAAGAAGAAGAAATATGCCAAAATTTCATAACAATCTATACAAGGGTAAATATATTGCAGGATCTAGCAAAAGACCAAGAGTGGACTTTTGGCGTATTGCCAGATTATCTTTGAGACAAATGGAATAAAAAAAAACATGTTGTTCTCAAGATCAAAAAAAAACTTGCTTGAAATTCTTTAGTCTCAGTACACATCTAAGTTCACCAGCGCTATAGCATTTGATTTTTAACGATGTACTCTACAATTTCCTCTCACAAACTTAAGGAAAAACTTCATTCCTTTTTAAAGCAACGAGACATTACTAAATAAAACAAGATGAAAGGAGTTATTGTTATATATAACAATCGTCCGCCAATCTAGATAGTTTGTGAGAAAATTCCGGACGAAAGCCAGTCTAGATAAATGTTTACTGTTTATATGTCAAATTTGAAGATATAAGACATAATTATAGACAAGAAACGCGTATCCCCATGGGCATAAATTGTGCTCTATACTATTAGTCAATTTGTTTATCTAGGCACATGAATTTGAATTTCTAACTAACATGGAAAAATCGAAACAAAGAGCGAAGACATTCAATTTCACTTTCGTCTATATTGATGGTCTTATTAGCTTTCTGTAATAGTAGGATGGCGGAAATAAAGAAAAGCAGAACATCTATTTTATACCTTAATATTTGCATAGAGATTCAAAACGACACCGGTCTCTACCCACAGCTATAGGACAAAAGGGATGAATTCAACTTTCCTATAGTCAGTTTCCCTTTTATGTCGAGCAACATTGCATCTGCTCCAGCATACTGTGGTGTCTACATGTCACAGCTTTTGAACGTACGTGTATATTCATTATAATTATGCCGATTTTAAGCAACGACGTGTTCTTCTATAGCTCCGAAATTGGTTGATCACGGTTATACCATCCATGGGCAGGTACAAACTTCTAAAGTTCAGAGGCTATTTCACGATATGACATTGTCGTGTTAAACGTACCTGACGCTTAACGTTGTTTTAGGCGTATTAAGTATGGATACATGGATAAGAGGCATTTGGTTTCGGGCGGGTTCGGGAGTGAGGGCGGGAGGGCGGGCAGGTAGTCGGGTGGGTTTGGGCGGGTGGGTTATATGGGTTTGGGCGGGAGGGCGGGTGTGTTAGGGCGCACGGATGGACGGACGGACGGACGGACGGACGGACGGACACTCTAAATTGTGGTATTTATGTGCAAAGTAAAGTTTGTTTTATTTAACGACGCCACTAGAAACACATCGATTATATATCAGTGGTTATTGGACGTCAGACGCATGGTTATAATGACACATGGTCACAGAGGAAACCCGCTGTCACCGCTTCATGGGCTACTCTTACCGCAAAACAGCAAAGAGTTTTTTAGGCGTACTATCCCATAGACAGAATAGCACACTGGCTGGAACGGAAAATAGTCCTGTTGAGGATCGATCTCTCGACCCATCCCGCCACAGACGGATATTCTACCTCTGAGCTACGACCCGCTCCCTACTGTGTGCAAAGAGTACTAAACGAATACGTTTTCATTGATAACTCAAAATATTGATGACGTCACTTACTTCCTTTTACCATGGCAGGGCAGTATAGAAGTCTCATCCTTTTTCAATTAGCAGCAAGGTGTTTGTTTATAGCACTTTTTCCATAGGCAGGATGCAACATACAATGCGTGGGAAAGACACAATAACATGAACTATTGAGTATGAAAGGTCATCCGAGCTCACTTAAACATTATTAACAATGAAAATTAAAATACATGTACAGTCAAACCTGCTTGAGTGGCCACCTGTATTAAGCAGCCACCCGTCTTAACGGGTCACCATAATATTCCACCAAATCATCAATTTTAGTGAATTAGAATCTGTATTAAGCAGCCACCTATCTTAAGAGGCCACTTTCTGTTACTCCTTAGGTGGCTGCTTAAGACAGGTTTGACTGTAGTTATTTAACGACTCGCCAGCAGGAAACTGTACTCTTAATTTTGGTGTCCAAAAAATGATCAAGTGAATAAATATGACAGACATAAAATGATATAAGTTATAACACGGATCAGAAACGTATGCTGATCAAACAGTTACTATCATGTAAATGGCTATGTTATATAAAACATGCCAAAGCTGATTTTTTTAAAACTTATGTTATAAAAAATAGCTGCCTATGTGGTATCCGTGGCTTCTAACACCATGTGTCGAATTACGATGTCTTTGAATAGTAATGATCAATGTGCTGTATGTCGTTAAACACACTTTATCTACATGTTTAACAGCAGAGGCCGGTTTAATGGAGAGGTTAATATAACGTCACTTGCGACTGACTTAGCTATGACATTACACTACGATTGCGCAAATAACAATATTTGAGGACAATAAAGCGATCACAGTGCTCAACTTAAGTATCCTGGCCGCAAAACCATTGCTATAACTTGTATCGATACACACAACTGTGGCAGTACAATGGTTAGGACAACGTTACGCTATCATTGCATTACGCAACGCTCATTAAACCGGCCCCAGAAGTATAAAGCTCACCCTAACTGACTGATTGCGTGGCAGAACTCTACCTCAGATAACTGGATTATGTTACATCTTATTGCGTACTAGTTGTACAGGCAATAACGTCTGGGGAGATCCTCGTAATACTAGTAACCAACGGAGCAATGATCGATAAACAATGGTTACGCAATACGATCTGCGCGTAACGTTCATTAATAGTTCGTCTGGGCCTGCAGTCCGTGCAGCACGAGGTGACAAGCGTGTATGTAATCGCTGATGTAAGAGGTCAGTCGCCTGGTTACTCACGGTGACCTTACACTTCACAATGGTATTCAAACTGTACACATTTGCACTGACAAAAAGACATGAATGAAAGAGTAGACTCTGTATAACGTTTCTGTATATAGTAAGGGAATTGTTATTTTCAGGGAATGGCCATTCGAGATACTGAACTCAGTTTCAAAAGCACACGTAGTTTTTGCTAAAACAAACGTGAGCATCTTCATTTGATACCAATGAAAAACGTGCTTTATTGTAAGTCCAGTGCCATCAAAGGACGTGGTTTGTGCTATCCTGTCGGTGTGAAATACACATAAAAGATCCATTGTTGTTATTCGATAAGAATAGCCTGTGTGGCGGCAGCAGGTTTCCTTTGTTACCACGTGTCGATATAACCGAGCGTTGGACACCCAATAACCGCTGATTAATAATCAATGTGTTCCAGCGGCGTAGACAGTCGTTAAACAAACAAACTTTGTATCCCACCTTTAATACACTGCACAAAAATACTAGTAGTACCAAATAGATATGTTGATTTACCTACATATTTTAAATACATTTTATTCATAGCCACACATGATTGATATTAATTAATACAAATTTGATGATTCAATAAATGTACAGCGTTTCACACAAGGTGGCTGTTTTCGGTTTCTATGCGCATGCCTCATTTTTAGCAAGTAAACACAGAGCGAAATTTAAACAGTGTTTGATTGACACATTTCAACTTCTACAGTGCATGGTATGAATAAATCAATAATGAATGTTTAACGACATTCAAGGACGAAACAAGACATCCGCTATCGAGTGTCAAAATACAGTAAAAAAGAAAATGATACATAGGATATAAAAAGCAGTGTCTAATATCAATTAAAGTATAAGAACTGAAGTGATATATTATATACTAATTATCTCACAATGTTAACAAACCGCCCAGCAATGCTCGCCATCCATACATACTTACCAAATGTTGAACAACTTATTCATGTTTGTAATAATGTCATTGATGACAAAACGACCTTTTTTTAGATATTTTATATATAATTGCAACGCATTTTATTTTATTATGGTATAACTGAGCAAATTATAATGAGTGTTATTTTGTACCACTCACTGTGTTCGCGTATGCACGCGATACCATTTGGTAAACAATATAACTGGGAGCAGCTTACAAGAGAATGTTGTGAACGAATGTCCGGTTTGGCACGCGGTACGAGCAATGGCGGTACGTGCAGGTAATAATACACGTATATACTACATTACCTACGAGGAAGTATCACATTGATTTGACACAAATTATCTTTAATGTGATGGGTAATACATAGAAATAAATCAATGTGTTCCCTTGAATGATGATTGTTTGTTATATTGTTAGTTATAACTTGTTTTATGTGCTTATACTCAATTTAGGTTCTGGCACGTCTCTACTGAACATGCAGACCAGCTGCCTCGACTGCCTGAGCAGGACATAAGTTAATATTAGTATGAGAAACGAAACCCGCTGCTTATTACTAAACAGCAAGTGATCTTATAAATATAATATGCACCCTCTAATAGACAGGAGACAAATGTTATAGAGATTATAAATCTATGTAATACGTTCAAAATCAACCTATACAAACGTGGCAAAACATAATATCAGTTATACGATGGGCAACCAGCTAGATTGCCGACGGAAACGTCCCCAGTAGAGGCCCGGTGTAAGTCCTACCGGAAACCAAGTCCAATTATATCATAACACAATGGATTAAATCATGAAATAAATCTTTACGGAATGAAATAAATAGTCTAATTCATAAAACTATAGTTATTACCTACAAGTCCTATAGAGTTATTGTAAGAAAAAGCGCAATAAAACTATGTGTTCTATAACAGTCTGGTTTTTTACTAGGATTCCTAGGTATGTATAGGTCCTATTTTACATTGTGTCGGACCTGTATTCCTACGGACTTCTATTCCTATTACACCGGGTACAGTCATATTCTGGATCCATTTAGATTCTTCTAATGTTCTGTAGTCATGTTCTGTGTATTGTTGTCTTGTGCCATTGTGGAGTGGCCGGCCGGAGTGTAATAAATTATATTCTGTTACATGTTCTGTTCTGGGAGGGTGTTCATTTTGTTTTAGATTTAAGTGGCATGCACCATGTTCTATAAATCAATAGAAAGCCAATATAAATATGATAATAAATAGTTGAGTAAAGCTATTTGTAGATAAATCATTATTCTGATGCTCTTGCAATATCTGACGTAACATCAGAGCATTTACTTCTATCGAGCATCAGTACAAGGTTTACGTAGTTCGGACTGAGCATTAGTATGAATTGTGTAGAACATGGAGTACGTCCATCATGTACTGGGCACCAAGTAGCTGACATATTGTATACACATCTTCGGTCTTTCTGTATCAGTGTTTAAAATATTATATTCTTCAGCAAGATCCCATCAATCTATTAAGAACATTCTGTCTTCAAAATTACACATCTAAACATAAAATACTTATCGCAAATAATCCGTGGTGAAGTGTATTCACCTTACGACCCACACCCAACACCCTCCTGAAGGAAACCGACAACACACATATATTTATTACATAACAATAAAAACCTTTATAAATCTTATTCAATGGGCAATATGTACCGGCTTGCAGACACATTAAAGGATATGTAGATATAAATCATCAAGAAATGGCGACGCTTACGTCTCTCTGCAATGTTGTGTAACCACATGGATGGTAAGTTGGGGGTAATTTCACACAATTTGAAAGCCATATAAGAATCAATACGAGAGATGTCCGGAGCATTGATCGCCAGTGGCTCGCAGCCCCAAGTGCACCGCCGTGGTCAACAGATCGATATGCACGAGCAGGACTATTAGGGTAAACAGAAATGGACACTTAGGTCTTCTTACAACAGAGGTAATGACGTCAGGAGGTCATAGAATCAGCGATAATGGCGGCGGAGATTCTGCTCCGTGTCTTGTCCCCAAGGGATGGAGCAGGAACGAGACCAGAAATGCAAAATGAGGCTGTTATTTTTGACACAATGTCATTAGTGCTCAGAGCGCAGTGCGAATCAGATAAAAAGATTTACCTTCCGGTTGCTTGTATCAATTTACTGTAGTTTGGATTGCAGGCATGATCTTAGTTTTGTGAACTGTGCACTTCATGTAATAGAAGTTCCCTTTCGTATTTATTATATTGCCGATGGGTTGTATCACGAGTGTGGTTTGTGAGCCAGAAGGGATGGGGTGAGGCAGAAATTTTATTTCTGATTCTGCTTCACGGAATGTGGCAGGATTAACCATTCTAACAATATAATAAAACTGATTTCCTAAGGCGATAACCAGTTATTCTCTATACATTGACCTCTCAATGGGTACCTACCGGCTATTGTTTAATTAGATCAGAAGTCGCCAGTTAGTTCTAAGAAGCATAAACTACTCGAAGAGAAAAACCTATTGTGCTAATCACAATGGGTCATTTCTGTGGTCAGCACTTCATATACATTATAATCTTGAGTCGTTTCTGATGTGTCTCGTTTGCTGTTCGAGAACGCCACCAAAGAGCTCAATTCTTTAATTAACGGTGCTAGCGCCATTGTAGAACAAGAACTGCGCAATATTGTATTTCATGTATTTCTGTGCTATACCAATCATCGCGCTTTATGGTGGGGGTGGGGGTGCGGTGGGGCGTTCGATGACGTGTTAATGTTTCCAATTAAACGTTTTTACATAACCATGCAAATATTTGCTAATGACGTCATCTTTTAATCACATCTTTATTTTTTATTGAAAAGCTAAATCTATTTATATCCGCCTAGTTTGAATGGTAGGCAGATATCAAGGTTTATTTTTGTTTTAAACTACTTAACATAGGAAATAGGAAAACAAAAACAAAACTGTTTGAAATTCCTAACATAATAAAAAAAATTATAATGTACAACCGAAACAAAATATTGTTTCTGGGGTAATAAAAGTAATATCTGAAATAATTAATCGCAGTATACCCAAATACAGGTACAGGTTCGACTTCATACGCAAACATCCACCCCTCAACCCACCCCCACTCCCACCACCTACGCTTCTAGTCCAGGTAAAAGAAGGTTCGAACAGATTATTTTCACCAGTATGAATGTCTGTGAGGTCCACAGAATACCATATTAAAAATCCCCGAAGAGGAAATGTGTCTAATTTGCATACATCAAATATGGCAGACACATATCAATATCATACTCTATTTGCTCCCAGGTGGCATAATTGACAGATTTAAAGTTCTAGAATATGGTTATATGCCACAAGGATGGATTTCGAGGATATTTGAATATGATTAGATGAAAAGTTCATTTGCATAAATCGAAGATGGTCGTCAAATTAAAGTATTGTTTCCATATATTTTCTCTCGGGTGACATAATTAGTTGAGTTAGTTAATGTTATAGAATGGGGTTATGCACTACAAGGATATATATAATATGGATTATAATTATTTGAATACGCTTTGATGAAATGTCCATTTACATAAACCAAAGTGGCCATCAAAATAATGTATTTTTCAATATATTTGTTCTCGCGTGACATATACGCAAAGTTCTACATCCGGAAACTAATTGCCATGGGGAATCACAGAATCTACCATCAACCTCATCAGATTTCACGGTTTATACTTATTTTATCATATAATGGGATGAAACAGGACAGTTACTGGATGACATCAGAAGATTGAGGATAGAGAGAACAAACAGGCTGTAGGGTATCATTTGGTGCAGCTGTAAACAAGCATGTAATACCCAAAGGTACACTTGCCGAACATATTATATGCAAGGTTCCCATAGCACTGATGAACTCGAGAAACTTGATATGGCACAATTATATACCTATAGGATATATGGTCAACTATAGTCTTAACAAATGACAGATAACCGTATTAGTGAACTTTAGGTCACTCAAATTATATCCCCAGAAAGCAAATATATCAGGCTATTTTATTTGTTTTATTTCGTAAATATTCATGTCATTATTTAATCAATTTTGTTACAATATTACCAGACTTGCATTCTTACTGAAATTGCGGACCTTGTACACGTGCCAACACGGTAGTGCTACCGAAAACCTTTGTATTTATGTAATTTAATAAAAGCTATAAAACATGCGCACATGCCGACTTTCTCATCAGCGCCAGTCACGTAGAAAGAATGTCGGAATCAGCTCGGACTAAAAAGCGTATAGATGTACATGTATGTGTTTTCAAGGATGAAGTTTCCATGTCCAGCAAAGCGTAGGAGGTCATAACCGGTTCAGACCGAGCAAACTCTGACAGATGAATTAGTCACCTTCAGTAACTCCCCATATGTGGTCTTCATACAAACAGCTAACGCCGGTATTGACTAACACATGTACTCAGAGAAAAAAAACATTAAATTCGTTAGAGTCGCACTACACACCTACGCATTGAAGACTTCACAGTGAACTTAATTGTATTGGTTATGCTCGTTTTATTGATCGTGCACTGGTGTGAACTTGATGGTAGAAGTCATTCAAGTCCATGCTTAAATATAGGCTGACGCAATGGCGGATATATAATTATATAATATTGTGTTGTATACCTTTTAGTACAGTTCCCATTGATGCATTTTAATAGACACACACTCATAGTGTTACTTATAAACACAATAAAAACAAACGTCTAAGTTCGAAATCGCCACCCGAACGAAATAGATAAAAAGTAAAACAATAGAAAAGTGACATCAAATACAGCCATAACGACATGTAACTTACTTTTATGTCCTCATTTGCCATACAAACCTCCTCTTCCTATAAAGCCGTAAAGTCACCAATAAAAAAATGCATTACTATAGCTACAATTGGTAATATCTGCAGCCTTTTTAATTGTTTTGGTTTCAACAGGTGTTCCACGACCAGAATTATAAGATAATGACATATGACAAGTAGAGCTAATACAACTTCTTTTTATTATTAATAAAGAAATCTAAATTACAAGAACATTAACGAGTTTTAAACCCGTATACTAGCATCTGTACATGACAGAATCCAAATGATGTTTCTCCAAATCCTTTACGGAATGAAATTTTATATCGTTATAACCTTTCTCGAGGAGTGGTTACATAGTGATAGACATACTTATATTTTAGTTAAGTCTCACCTCGTTACAAAGCTTCAACATAATTATATCATAGGATTATAATAAACTTAAAACATTGTAAATACTAATACTGTGATGAGTTATGACAGACAATAATATTATGATACAATAAGAACGAAACATATTTACGATCTATAGATGATCTATTCTAGCACAATCAACCCGTAGAAAGGTGCCAGAAAGGGGTACTAGAAAAACCGTCTAGCACACGTCCCATAGACGCTAATCCGCCCTTTTCATTGGTTAGTTTGTCTCGTTGCTCAGAAGGTAGACGGCCGTTGCTACCTGTTGATTACGTCATTCGTAGCCTGAAACCAAGGAGTGACGTCATGGCACCAAAGCGTTGTGTAGAAACAAATGCAATGTATTTTGCATTTTATGCTAAAAATTAATTATACGACTAATAGAAAATATTTCTGGCACTCTTCATTTTGTAGATGGTTTTCCTGACACTCGTCTCAAGAAAATCAATCCATGGGGCTGCTGAAGCTCGCCCCATTGATTGATTTTCTTGAGAGTCGTGTCAGAAAAACCATCTACAAAAGGACTCGTGCCAGAAACTATTATTACACCACATTTACAGGCGATAATCAAAGATCAATTTCACTTCATTTTCGGTATCCTTTTACATTTATTTATTCCTTAACATTTTCAGTATATGTACATGTACTAGTACATGGCATTTTCAAGATCTAAATTGAGACTAAACGGATTTTAATTTAAACAGGTTTGTCATTTTGCTTGCAGATTCCTGAGTGTGTTATTATTTTTGGAGCAGATTTTAATTGGAAATTGCCCACCATTGCCTACTCGGAATGGAACGCTGTAGATAAGTCTCACGCAAGGCCTATATCAAATATTGACACTTTTTATTTTTTCATTCCAAATCTAAAATGAAGTTTTGGAATATTTGCGACTACGTAAAATAGTTAAACATTTTCAACGTAAAGTTGGATTACTGTATGTTATAACATTCATCTCAGAATAACGATAAAACACAGTCCAATATTAAAATTTGGTCGTTATTCGGCACTTATTTTGCAGTTTGAGCACAGATGGGTGTTGACAAGAGAAACATAATTTCTTCGTTGATAAGAAACAGGAACCAATTTACCTTCCTACACAACTTGTACACAGCTCTTGTGAACTGTCAAAACAGCGATACTACCTGGCGTTCGCCAATGGTAAGCATATCCTGCATTTATACTTTACCAGTGACACCCATCATGCGCACATCATTGATTTATCAAGTCAACAGAACATATTAAAGAAGAAATGTTTGTTATTGAAGAAACAGAAAAAAAGAAGAAGAAAAACGTCAACAGAACATACATATTAAAGAAGAAAATTAATGTTTATTATTGAAATAACAGAAGGATCATTAATATGATATGATTGTGAAAGTAGTTCCTTGGATCAGCTCATGCTTCGTGGATGGATTTGACCGCGGCATGCTCGCCAGGGCCGCTTGTGTGTTTACGTTGCCACACATGTTTAACGTTTTCCCGCCTAATCTGCATTAGTGAAACTGCGTTTAGTCGTTCACGTGGTGACGCGTTGTTAATTCGTATTGATTCGGGACGACACGGCTTTCACACTCCGACATCACGACGATCTAGAGAGTTAATTATTGTCAAACTTACCTTCTTATACGGAAGCCGACATGAAAACTATGAAGTCACCCAGTTTATACATTAATGTATACGAAATAGTAAAAGAACCGCTCTATTCAATGTGATTAAAATTAGATTCGGAAATAATTATGCTATATCGTTTGTATTAGGATGTAACTAAACTCCATTGCAGGTCATGTCAATATGACGTCGCGTCTATGAATGTGCATTTCACGTAATCGTCCGCCCATCTTTTTCTATGGTACATTACAATTAATGTAGGCCTAGCTCCATTTTTTTCCTGACCTTAGATATAAAACACTTTTATGTTTACATGTCTGCTTGTTGCTTTCTTTAAAATAAATAAACAAATATATAAATGGGGCGAGGAGGGATCTAACGACATTAAAGACGTACTACTATATCCAACCATAAATACATTATCTAATCTCAGTCGTTCTTTATTAGTAGGTCTAGAATTTAGATGATCAATTGCTGTAATATTAGACTTTCAAACATTTGTGTTATTGTTTATAATTTGAAGGATATGTATACATACACATTAGCACAAGCGCTTCATATACCACTACATGTATACCTTTTACTTTCTCACATACTAACTTAAAACGTGTTTTATTGTCGTCGTCATCATTATCATATTAAATGCATTAATCACAATAGAGGTAGGAGACATGTATAGCCTCAGTATCGTAAATGTATATACATGTACTTAATCTTCTGTGAGGCTATGGACATGGCACCCCAACCTGTTCATTGCCTAAGTTCAGGAAACATTAAATCGGGGTGTTTTTTAAAAGAGTGCATATGCATGGTGGGTAGATATCAATGTTACTGAATATGGTAATACAGTTGCCTCATTGATATGAAGAGAGACGTCAGGACCGATGCAATAGATTCACAGGATAACCGCGCCGCCAGTCAATTGTCAGTTATACCATATAAAGTACTCACGAAAATAGCTTGGGTGATGGGTAATCATTGTTTTTTACGTGTGGTTTCATTGCTTTGGCTGCAGGGCTGTGAATACATGTTATCTCCACGCTGTTGTAATATCCTTCGACTCTGTCTTGTGCAGGCGATACACATTTAGCGATTTCAATGATTTGTCGTTAAGATTCAATGTGTTATTTAATTAAAAATTAAATAAATAAATAAATAGATATATCTACAATTTGTGAGTGGGAACAAAACTACTTTCAATAATTATGTACTTTTTACCTTCGCGCCTGAAATATTTCCCATATCCACTAAACACTCGTAGATATTCCATTTAAACTCAACGGGAGTACGTTTTTTCTGCTGTACAACAACTATAACACGTCATACAGGCGTAACAATGATATCTAGTATTATATAGTGTGACTTCATTTGACCCCAATAATGTATGAATTTCCCTATAAGTTATAACACAACAACTCTGCGACGTCACAATACTGGAGTGTTATATTTATTCAGCGAATTATATAAATCATATCATCACTGGGTATAATACCAATTTTCTCGAACTGATATTTTATTATTGTTTATGTTAAAGTATAACATAACATAGCATACAATAATACTCTTAAATAAGTTCAACAGAGTACATTTAATTGTATATGCCAATTATGATCTATAATTATAATGTATTATACTTTGCAATTTAATATATGTAGAACTATTTGATTTTGGATTGGTATTAAATTTCAATTGGTTTTGAATTAAACTAAAATATCCGTGTCTACCAGTACGTGTTAAATTTCAGCATGATAATTTATCTCGTTAAAAACTTGTGGAAATGCATTTTTAAAAACACTTCTAGATGCGAAATATAATCAGGGCACTTTCTTGTTTGTGATCTCTTTCGACTGGTCTTGATTTCATTTCTGTCCATCAGTCGGTACGCATTTCACATTCCTTGCATGCTTAAAAAGAGCACCCACAATTATTATCAGTCGTGCTATACTTATATAGCATGCTGTTCGAGCCAGGCTCCAGACATTCAGGTCTATCTGCGGTCAGCAGATGGACAATAAAACATATACATTCAAATCAGAAGCTGGCTTAACGTAAATAGTTTTTCACCTCAAACGAGAGGTCAAACGGCTGGACATAGGGATGCTAGACTCTATACAACTAGATTCGACACCAAGCGCAGATATGAACGCGTAAAATGTAATACGTTAATGTTTTTTAAAAGCAAGCAGGCTATGTTGCGAAAAAAAAGGTTTCCTTGACTGCCCCAAGTATGTTACTTCACCTTGGTAACCTGTGACCGGAGAATGATCCAAACCTATGATACTATTCCCACAGTCAAGGTTCACTGCAAACATAAAAAGTTAGCGTTACGTTTTTGCTATTTTGACAAAATTAATCACTGTTAAAAGGGCAGAGGGGTCAAGAAACAAGTGTGGGAATACTGACCAACTTGAGAATTAAATAGAATGGGAGTTTCTAAATTGATATTTAGTTTGAGAATTGTAAACAGCACACCAGATCTCGAGTAATTCTACACAAACAGAAATTTTCTTCATTTGGGAGAAAATCGTTCCTTATCTGTCTTCCATAAAAATTACTGATCATTTAATACTCGCGTCATGCTGTGTAATAAAATGTATTATCTTTGTTTTACTCATTAAAACATAAGATTATGCGCACTACCTTTGTTTGTAGATACATACTAGTTTATGATAATGTGCGAATGTATGTCTTTAACACAATTAAGATCACTATTCGTATGGGTTGAAGCAAAAGGAAAATGTTAACTATACCTGCCCCGTGTCTCCACTATATATGCACAGAGGATAGTCATTTGTAACATGGTATAGTGAATAAAAACAAATCATAATTTGAAACCTGGTTTTAGAATAGCAGTAATGAAAAGACAATACAATAAATTTTTATTAGATTATTAATGCTATGTATGACAAAACTAACTTCAATATAAAAAATCTTCATGAAATTTAAAGATACAGTTTTATATTTTAATTTTCATAATTTCTTTTTAAGGCAGAACCTGCATAGTATAGACTCGAATGTTTCCGCTATCAACAAGAATATCCCCGATTACCAGACAGTCGCCATTTAGTTACCAACGTTGGGAAAAGACAGCAATATTGTTTAAAAATAGAATAATATGCAAAACAAGTTGTTTCGGTAATTCAAAATTATTTAATACTTGTATTTTTTTAAAAGGTAAAATACTATGACATAATATATTATATGCGTGTATGTATGCGTAATTCTAATAATAGTATACATATATTTTAAAGTCACTCAATATAGAGTTATGGGAGTCGGACAACAGAAACCAAGTTATGAGTTAGTTACATATTTCATAAGGCACTTCAAACTCAGAGACAACACGGCCTTTGATGGACCAGTCGCGGATCACTGGGTTGCATGGGAAATAACCCAACGGATCCACTGAGGAGAATCGATCCGTCGACCTATCGATCATGAGGCGGACGATCTGGCGCTGAGCTTCTCCCCGCTCTTGATTACATTAATAATTTATAAAAACTAAACCAATAAGTATTTTCAAAATAATACACATTGCAGGTTTTGAAAAATGATTGATCTATTCATGTCACTCACTCACTTCTTGCTAAAAGTTTTGTGAAATTTCTATATACAGCCAGTCAGCCAGTATACGAGTGTTTTTATTCTTTCGCATTCATATAATATATTGCAATAGTATTTTATGTATTTTGACCTTTAAACGAAGTGCAATCCATATAAAAAATGTAATTACTGTATGGTTTTAAAGCCAGCAGGATTTGAAAGAAAAAAACTCAAAAGTTGTTTCGTTGCAGTTTCAATTTCCAAGTTTATTGTATAAAATTAATGTTTATTTTGTTTAATTAATATTATAATAGCACAGGGAGTGGGTAAAAGCTAATATCGGATTGATTTTCATGTAAAAACAACGGTCGACAGTTGATCAATGTTATATTTTAAGATGAGAAACTTTGTTCGCATTATGAAACACATTGACATTTATGCACGGTCCCCTATAACCTTAACGGGTTTGTTCTTTTTAAACCTCTTTATATACGTAACGGTATACCTAAAACATATTGGAATGCCTGTATTCTCTGAATAAGTTTTCAAAATGTTTCAACGATGACCAGTTTATTCACTTGTCTACTTATCGAGATATCCTGGCTATTCTAGATTACAAAATTCGAGATAACAAAGTAGGAATCCCGTTACAAATTTTATTCATTCACAGCGAGAATAAGTCTCGGTTCGATGTGATGACCATAAAGCTGTCTGAAGTGTGCATCTCAGAAGCTGGTTTAGAGCCAGCCAGCTCGTTGGTGCTGGCCCGATGACCCGCTTTGTCTGTCGTCGCTGGATGTCCATATGATTGGAGCTTTATGACCGGAACTGATGACCGAAATTCCTGCTCTGGCCGTGCCAAGATGTGCTAGATGCTTACATGTAGATCCCAAGTTGGTCGGGGTGAGGTTACAGCGACCTTCTTTGTTAGTGTGACACACGCTACAGGTATAATAGGTCAAGGGAACGTAGGTATAATGCCTTGGCGGTACGCGTTCGTGCGACACGGGTCCGATGTGTGATTATTTTCTGGACATCGATCCATCATCAGTTTGTTTAAGTTAAACTTTAACGACACCCGTGGAACACACCAGCGCTTATTGGATGTCAAACGCACGATTATATCGACATTTGGTCACAGACGAAACCCACTGCTGCCACATAGGCTACTCTTCTCCGAAGCGATCTTTTATGGGCGCTTTCCCACAGAAAGGAAAGTACACACCGGGGTATTTAATAAACCAGTCATGGATCACTGGTTGGAACGTGAAATAGCCCAATGAATCCCCTGAGGAGAATCGATATTTCGACCCATCGAGCCTACGTCCCTACCCATTGTAAGGTAATGCGTGTCTATGTGTCCGATATGCCAAATGAATATTGTATCTGAAAACGATATATATTTGCGGCTTAGATGATCAGATTACGGAAGAATCCCAGCAACACCCCCACCCCCTGCCCTACCCCCCACATACTCACCCGTCGCAAGATGACCTAGCAATGTTATTAATAAGAACACCTGTTAACAGTAT